>PVIH01004481.1:0-47157 GCA_004025045.1 Sigmodon hispidus
TGTATGTGTTGGTCTTTGAATTTAGAGACAGGATATATAGCATGTGACTTCTAAGACATAACATTTGTGCTTTACAAAAGGACATTTAGTAAAATGAGATAGTCAATATACAATGCAGGGGAACATTTTGGCCTAAACACCTGGTGTTTACTGTCCTCTCTGTCCTTTGTAGTTTTCACAAGGATTCATATTTGGAAACGTAGTGCCTGAGGAGCAGCAATACAATGCTCTCAGAGCATGAGAAATCTGTTTCTTCAACAACTTCCATGCCCTGACTGTCCTGGATTCAGGGGTATGGGTACTACCCAAAGCTGTTCAATGGGCATTTTTGTCCCCATGGCTCTGTTTTTTTTCTTGATAAATACAAAATAAAGAAGGAAAAAAAATCTGAATCCATGAAGGAAGAGAGAGTCTCAAAGTGAAACATTGTGCAAATGTGTTCCTATACGCTTTGTGAAGAAGTGGAGAGTGAAAGTAAGCTGCAGCACTGCAGGTGGAAAGTGCAAGATAGCATAGTGGCTCTGAGGTCTGACTGCAAGATGAGGGCAAGCCAGGAAGGAGCAAAAGACAAAAGAGGTGTCCATGTGGGTGCAGTAGGCTACAGGAGCCAGCCAAAGACATGTGCCCATGTGGAAAGTAACGTAGGAAGAATTGAACTCCAAAATGAGGAATTAGATTCAGTTACAGACAAATGGTCTTTCCATACCTTACTGAGGGCCAGATCAGCAGACGCTGCAAGGGAGAACAGTCATGCACAAGGGCATGAAGCAGCTGGCCTCTCCGACTCTGACTCTCATGTAGCAAATGTAAGGACTGGACATTTACACAGTTTAGGGTGGAAAAGCAGGCAGAAATAAACAAAGAGAATGGATCTGTTTCAGGAAGAATCCCAGCATGAGCACATCAAATGCCAGGAGAGCCTAGTGAGTAAAAAGGCAACGTGGGTACCTTTTAGAGGCCCTGCCAAGGTGTGCCACTAAGAGAACACAACAGGAACAACAGAATTAGTGCAAGAGACTTACTGGGGGATGGGAAAGTGAAAGAATGAAAGGCCATCTTGGAGTGGAGATATGAGAGGTAGGGCAGAAAACAGGGAAGAGGGAGGGCCAGGTGTGCAGAACTCAAAAACCCTGGATAAAAGAGCTCAAACCATTTGTTGTATGGTGTGAGAGAGCCCATGTTTGGAAAAATTTTGCAGTAGATACAATCAGTTGGCTGACTGGGGATTGGATTAAGACCTGCAGTTGCCCATTTGCAAGCTTGTACTGAAGATTAAAGACTAGAGCAGTGTGTCCACTGATATAGCCTGGGGTCAAGCAGTAGGTGTGGTGTTGCCTTTGGGTATGAAGTCTCCTCCACAAAGTTCCCATGGAGCAATGATAGTTTTTGCTCTGAATATGGGTCCATTTTGCACTGGCACAGCTGTGGATTATCTGGAAAAATCCCAGTGGTCTTGACCTAGGAGGGGTCTTGACCAGGACGAAGTCCTGGACCTCTGTAGGCCATGGCTTGGAAATGAATGACTTATTGCAAGTCAAAGGTTGACCCTGTCTGTCAGAGAGGGAGATAAAAGAGGAGTGGCCTCCCACCTGACTAGAGGACCAGGTCTGCACAGCAGGGAAAGTTCAACTCGTCCTGGGCTTCCAGCACCAAGATAATAAGTTTTCTATATCTTACCACTAGGTTTCTCCACTGATGCAGTAAGCCAGATAAAGGGAAATTAAAAACGAAAAGACCAGGTTTATTCTGGGCAAAACAGTTCCCATATACTTCGTCAGCCCCACAGATCGAGGTGGGAAAGGAGGCAGGAGAAAGTCACATGGCTGACTTAAAGGAGGGAGCTTAAATACCCTGTAGGTGCATTGTGATGATGTGTCCTCCACAAACTGGGTTTGTGCCTAATTATAATGCTTTAGGAGGAGACTGGGCAACTGGCAGCTTCAGGGGAGGAGCTGTTGTAACCAAGAATGTAGATCTGGACTTTTAGTAGTCTATGTTGGAGATTCTCTGGGTGGGCAAAATTTGGAGAGAGAGAGAAATGTGGCTGAGCTAGAGATTCCAGCTGAACAGAATCTTATCACTTTGGAGGCTGAGGCAGGACATCGAATTCTAGTTCAGCTTGGATGAAAAAGTGAGGCCCTGTCTTTTAACAATAAGAAAAAGAAGACAGAAAAGCAATAGAAACTAGCAAAAATTATAAGTTGTACCTAAGTCAGTTCTAATTATTGTGAACCACTACAAACTTAATCAGCAAGTCAACTCATTCTTGTGAATCCTCATATTTAGGAGTTTTCTAAATTGATCTTCATGTAACTACAATGTTTATTAAAGGGCAAGTAATAATGTTGTGCCAAGTTGAAGATCCTGAGCTATTATTACAAGGCAAGGGTAACCACAGTTTTATTCAGATGCAAACATATACTATGTAATACAGAAGCTGTGAGCCACATGAGATTACTGAGCACTAGAAGACCAACCAGTCTAAATTAGGGTGTGTCATAAGTGAAAAATGCCACATTTTGAATACCTTATATGAAAAATATTAAACTATTTTGCTAATGGTTTTATTCTGATTGTGTTTTAAAATGGTAGTAATTTATGTATATCAAATCATTGAGCTTATTAAAATCAAGTTCACCATAGGTGGTACAGAGGAAAAGGAACTAAGTTTACCAATTTTCTTTACTTTTGAAAAATAACACATTTCTATTGGTTAGCGCTGGTCTAGACTGACAAAATATTGAGAGGCAAAGACTATTTTATTAATGATATTTATAATTGCTGGTACAAGACAAAAATATGGATGGGTAGGACTAAAGAGATGGCTCAGCAGTTAAGAGCATGTACTGCTCTTAGAAAGTACCAGAGTTGGGTTCCCAATATCTATGCTGGGAAGCTCACAGCCACCTACATCTCCAGTTACAGAGGATCCAGCATCCTCTTCTGGCCACTGTGGCCAGAATCATATTACTTTAAGTTCCCTACAGATAATGTACCTACTTAATGCTTGCAGTCAAATCATGATCTCCCCACCCTTCCTGTCCTGTATATGCCACTGTGTTAGTTCATTTTATGTTGCTATAACAATATAGCTGAGACCAGGTACTTCATGAGGAAAAGAAATTTGTTTTCTCTCATGGTCTTGGAGGCTGAAAAGTTTATGCCATGACAGCAATATATGGTGCAGTCTTTATGTTGTGTCACAACATGGCAGATAACTCAGACAATGGCATTGCATATGAGAGCAGCAAATGTCAGTGAGGAAGTAACCAAATGACTCAGTGTAGTAGCTACTAATCTAGTCTTGAGAGACCTAATTAACTCACTTTAGAGAAAGGCACTAATCATCATGACCTAATCGCTTCTTCCTAAGCCTCACCTCATCAAGATTTTACCAGCTGGTACATCGAGGATCAAACTACATCCAAACTCTAGCAGCAACTAAAGCAAACCCATCCAGTCCATAATCCTGGAGCATCCTCATTGTGTCCATAGACTTTATAGCTGGGCCCTTTAGATCTTCTCCCCAATAGAATATTTTTATTAATTATTTTGAGAATTTCATACAATCTACCCCAATCACACTTGTTTCCCAGGTCTTCAATCCCACCCTTGTCCCCCTCCCCAAAGATAAGTGAAGTGGCATCCTGTTGCAGAATATTAGCTTGATGTCTTACATTTGTTTATGCTGCAAAATAATTGTTTAACTATGTAAAGATGTGTTGCTCTTTCACTTTGCGTGTCTAAGGTACCTGATTGGTGTAATAAAAAGCTGAATGGCCAATAGCTAGGACAAGGAGGACTAGGCAGTGCTGGTGGGCAGAGAGAAAAAAGGAGAGAACCAGACAAGGAGAAATTAGGAAAGTAGAACATACAGAATTAAAGAAAGGTAAAAAGCCTGAGGCAAACATAGTTAAATAGGAACAGGTTAAATTAAGTTATAAGCGTTAGTGGGACAAGCGTAAGATAACACCAAGCATTCATAACTAATAATAAGTCTCTATGTCATGATTTAGGAGTTGGCGCTTCAAGAAAGCCTGCCATAGTATCTGGCTTGGGCTGCTGCCTAGGGCCATGTCTGAGTCCATTGCCCCATCACAGCCAGGATCTGTGTTGATATCCTTGGCCAATGATGCCACCAAAGATGATAGAGATGCCCAAGGTCTAGGCTGAAACCTGTGGTGTCTGAGAGCTGTGCCACTACCAGGGCCATGCAGATCTGCACTGCCACATGGGACCATGGTGGCTAGTCCAGGCTGCTGTCATGGGACATGTCTGGGCCTATGACTCAGAAGCAGTCAGCATCTGAGTTGATGTTCATGGCTTCCATTGTCAACAGAGGCTGAGCAGATGCCCAGAATCTGAAAAGCCACATGAGACATAAGACCATGTTGGTGTCCATGGGCCTTGCTGCCACCAGGGCCATATTGATCTGGAAGGCCTGTGCTGTCACTAGAGCCATGGTGACATTTGGGCCTGAGCTGCTGCTGAGGGTAGGTCTAGGTCTGTGTTCCTGCTGCACCTGTGGTCTGTGACAATGTTCATGGCTCATGTTACCACAGGGAATAATAGGAATGATGCCTGTTGAAATTCGAGGTCTATTCTGAGCTGGCCCCACTTCTCACTAGCCCAGGGATAACAAGCTCTGCCCCTCAGTGGACACAGGAGCAGGAGTGCTGGCCCCTATACTTGTAAGAGATGGCCCCACCCCTCACCACTAGCATGGGAGAGATGGCTCTGCACCTCATCTGAGGGGGCAGTCATTGTGGCCTGGACTAACTGGCTCAGCTGCCACCCAGATCTACATCCTGGGCCTTGAGTTAGCCCACCCTAACATCTACCCCATCTATGACCTGCTAGAGTATGCAAAGGGACTGGTCCTGCAAAACCATATCAGCAGAATCTCCATGACTTGGGGAAACACCAAGATATCCAAGAGGAGTTTTCATTGAGAGTTCAGTGATAATGGTGTACCAGAGGCCTTGAAGCAGACTGTGATAGTTTGGATGTAATTGGCCCCCATGATCTCATAGGGAGTTGCACTGCTAGAAGTGGCTTTGTTGGAGTTGATATGGCCTTGTGGAAAGAAGTGGGTCACTGTGAAGGCAGGTTTCCTTTGTTTGGGAAATCACACAGTGTCTCAGTCAACTTCCTATTGCCTACAAGATGTAGGACTCTCAGCTCCAGTATCACGTCTGCCTGCATGCTGCCATGCCCCATACCACGATGATAATTGCAAGTTAGCCACCCCAATTAAATGTTTTCACTTATAAGAGTTACCATGGTTATGAGGTCTCTTCACAGCAATAAAAACCCTAACTAAGACAGGAGTTGGTACCAGGGAATGGGATATTGCTGTTATAGTCCTGACTCTATTTTTGTTTGGAGTAATATAGACTTTGGTACTTTGAGTTATGAAAGCCATTACTCTGGTACTTTGAGTTATGAAAGCCATGATATTCTTTAAGCACTGCTTAATAGGACATACTAGCAAGAGCATGGAAGATAGTAGTGCTGAATGTGATTTGATAAACTGTAAGGGTCAAGAGTTTCAGAGGAGAAGAATGTTAGTATGTGGCCCAGAGACTGTTGTTGTGACATTTTGGTGAAGAATGTGGCTGCTTTTTGCCCTTTTCTGAAAAGTCTGCCTGAGGCTACAATGAAAAGTTTGGATTAATTCCATGGGTAGAGGAAATCTCAAAACTGCCTAGACTCTGTTGTGTAGTTATTAGCGGTAACTCTAATGAAAATTTATAATGAAAAGGAACAAGCTGAGCAGAGTAAATTACAAAGCATGAATTTTGAGGAGAAAAAAAGCACCAAAAGCACCAAGAAGTATTCAAGTAGATAAATGAATTAAGAAATGGAATAGAGAGCGGTGGCTTCAGGGCAAGATCCTGTCCAGCTAAATTTTCAACTTGTGAAAAATTAAAGAAAAGCTTAGAGCTAGATGTGATGGGGTGCACCTTTTATCCCAGCACTGGAAAGACATAAGATAGTGGATCTCTGAATTTGAGGCCAATCTGGTCTAGAGGTCCAGTTTCATAATAGCCAAGCTTAAATAGTAAAAGACAGAAAGCTGGTGGTGACGATATTGAACAAGGGGGCCATGTTTCAGGCTCAATATGCAGTGAAACTTGGCAGCTTATGGCATGTGGTTCTGAATTTACAGTGAAGAATAGAAGAAATTGGTTATGGAATAAAGCTGATGAGGTCAGGCATGGGTCAGGGGTATCCCTAAATGGAGGCCTAGTAGAGAGACCATTGCATGAAGCTGTGAAGATGAAGCCTGGATTGTCTTGGAAAAGCCAAGATATTAGAGATACCAGAATTTTGGGATACCTGCTGTGGAAAGCTGCTAACAGGGAGTAGAACTAGCCCAAGAGAAAGAAGTGTGTTACAGTCAACAAAGCTGAAAAAAGTTGGAGATCTGAAGTGCATTTTGACATCAGACTCGGAGATACAGAGTTTGAAGTTTATCCAGCTGGTTTTTGGTCAGTATTTGCAGTATTTCCTTGCTATGCTTTCATCCTTGTGTTTTGGAACAGTAATGTACATCATGTGCCATTATATATTAGAAGTATATGATCTGTTTTCAATTTTGATTTTTACAGGTGATTACTGTTGTATGAGGTTTCTGCCCTGAACTTTCAGGCTTACCCTAAGGCTTGGACCCACAGTTCCATAGAAACACACAGATGCTTACATTAATTTTACATTGATTGACTTAGAACCAAGGCATATTGCTTACTAACTCTTTACACTTAAACTAACCCATCTTGTTCAACCATGTAACTCAATACTTTTTCTCAGAGCAGCATTTCAAATTCTTTCCTCTGTGTCTGTCTGTGGCATTTCTGCTCTGCTCTTCCTGTTCCCAGAGTTTTCTTAGTCTGGTAGCCCTGCCCACACTTCCTGTCTTCCTCTGGCCAATCAGTCTTTTATTAAGTTTAATAGGCAGGACAATTATTTACAATGTAACAATATAATCCCACTACAGATTACAATTAAGAAATTGAATGAACTTCAGGAGAGACTTTAACTTTCGACTTTTAAACATTGTTGAGACTGTGATAGACTGTAGGGACTTTTGAAGTTTCATTTTGCATTATGATATTGTTACAAGCTTATGAACACCAGGGGGTGGAATATGGTAGTTTGAATGTAATTGCCCCCCATAATCTCATAGAGATTGATACTATTAGAAGGTGTGGCTTTTATTGATATGACCTTGTTAAAGGAAGTGTGTTACTGTGGGGGCAGGCTTTGAGGTTTCCTTTGTTCAGGAAACCACTTAGTGTCTCAGTTGATGTCCTATTGCCTGCAAGATGTAGGACTCTCATCGCCAGCATCATGTCTGCCTACATACAGGCTGCTATACTCCATACCATGATGATACTGGACTGAACCTCTGTAAATGTAAGTGAGCCATCCCAATTAAATGGTTTCATAATAAGATTTGCCATGGTCATCGTGGCAATAAAATCCAGACCAATGACTCATTGCAATGAACATTTTGCAGGTGGGATGATTGGATAAAAGGTTATACTGCCTGACACACCACACCTCCCAACGTCACTAGGATGAATGAAGAGGTGGTGAAAAGATGAATGACCAAGGTGGCTTTTATCTGTTTTGTTTTGAATTAATTTGGGGGCATGCTGCAGGAGTGAAGGGCAGATATGGAGAAACTGGAAGGTGAATAGCATTGTTGTGTATCATGTTAAATACCCAAAGAATCAATAAAAAATTATAATAAAATACATAGATATGTAGATTGATGAATGATAGATAACATTAGCTATCACAACTGCAAGTTGTAGACCAACCTTGATCACAGTGATAAGATCTTAAAAGAAAAGAAAATAGGGGCTGGAGAGATGGCTCAGAGGTTAAGAGCACTGACTGTTCTTCCAGAGGACCTGAGTTCAATTCCCAGCAAAACCACATGGTGGCTCACAACCATCTATGATGAGGTCTGGTGCCCTCTTCTGTAAAACTGTATGCATAATAAATAAATAAATCTTTAAAAAAAAGAAAGAAAGAAAAGAAAATAATAAAAAGGAAAAGGTAAAGAATAGGAGAAAGAGGAATGGAGATGTAGAGTAACATGTATCAGGTTATAGTTTCCATTCCAACATGAAGTGGGGCAGAGTAGAGGAGAGGGCAGAAAGCAGACCAAATACAATGCAAGAACACATTTCCAATTCCAGTTTTTTATGGGAGACTTGTAATTCAAAAGCAGAAAAACAAATATGTCAGTTTTTAAATTACATTTTACTTATTTAGAGTAGGTGTGTTTATGTATGCATGCACATGTGAACAAAAACACACATGCCTATGCTCGAATGTACCATGGCATGCATGTGGAGGTCAAGGGATAACCACAGAAATCAATTATTTCTACCATTGTGGTGCCTGGGGAGGGAAGTCAAGTAATCTATCACCCACTGAACTATTTTGCCAGTCCCCTGATATCCCAATGTTTTAAAACAGGCAAAGAATTTGAGAAGATGTTTCTTTAGAGAACATATACAATTGTCCAATAAGCCCACTAAATGTTCAACAAAAGTCATTAGTGTAAATGAAAGTCAAAATCAAAAGAAGGTAACATTTTACCTAATTGGGGCAGATGCAATAAAAAGATTCTAAAAAAGGTTCTTGACAATGATGTGAGTTGATGACAAGGATGTGAAAACATTAGAAGGCTTATAAACTGGTGATAGTAATATAAAGTGGCATAGCCTTTGTGGTAAATGATTTAGTAATGTGGTAAATGATTTAGTTTCTCAAAACGTTCCCTATAAAGTTACTATGTGACCCAAAAAAATTTACTCTTAGTAGTATACCCAAGAGAAATAAAATTTTATGTGCACATAAAACCTTGTTTGTAGATGCTCATAACAGCATTATTTACAACAGCCCTAAAGTAAAAATAATCCACAGTTCCATTAACTGATAGCTAAAATGTAGCATAACCATACAACGCAATATTATTTGGGAATTAAAAAAGGAAGTAATGCAGCATGGATGGCTATAAGAAAGAAAGTTGCAGCATGGATGACTGTATGCTGTAATAAATCACTTCCTTAAGTTATTTCTATAAGATATTTTGTCACAATAATGAGGGAAGTAACCAATATAGCCTGAAAGTTTTATATCACAGGTGACTACTAAAAGAGAATTGTAAAATCCACTGCACCATTGTATTGCTCACTCTTCTAGCATTGTGATAAAACACCATAAGCAAGGCTATTCATAGAAGGAAAAGTTTATTTGCCTTACATTTCTAGAAGGATAAGAGTCCACCATTGTATGGAAAAATGGCAGCAAATGACAGGCATGGTAGTTGGAGTGAGAAGCAGAAGACTTGCATCTTGAACCATAAGCAGAAGGCAGAGAGAATGAGCTAGAAATGATGAGTCTTTAAGCTCTCAAAGCCCACCCCCTGTGGCATACTTGGTCCAACAAGCTCATACATTCTGAACTTTCCCAAAGAGCACCACCAACTGAAGAGCAACTATTCAAATGGTCAACACAATGGGAGAATATTTTCATTCAAACCACTGTAGTTATAAATATTGAAAACATTCAGGATATAATGGAAAATCACTCATCCTATGCAGAGAAATACCAAATTCAATAAGTAGAGGCCATTAATATAGTTAATAATAATGGAATTATCTGACAACAATTTTAAAGCAACAAGAATGAAAATGTAGTTTAAGGAACAATAATTAAGATAATTGAAAAACACTGAGAAAATAGAAACATCTAAGCAAAGGAACAGAAAGTGTCAATAAGGAAACAGAAGATAGAAAGCAGCAGATGGAGATTTAAGAACTGAAAAATAAAATAATCAAAATTTAAAGGCTGCACCAATGGACATGTGATCAAAACAGGCAGGGCCTACTGTGGATAACTTACATTGTTCAGAACAGCAACTTTAAGTTATGCTTAGCTTGTAGTGGTTATATTTTATTTATTCAGCAGTTTTAACCTGAATTACTTCATTTTTGAGTACAAGTATTATGGCATAAAGAACTATGCCCCATCTATAAAACAGTTACCACCAGCCAGCATTCCAAGAAGCACAAAAAAATCTTTTATGTGTGCCAATGATAGTCACACCTGTGATATACCAAATCATAACAGAAATATTAGACAGATGGTCTTATCTATCACACCAGATGTAACCCCCTTAATTCAGACTATAAAAGGAGTACTCAAACACTAAGATGAGACAGGCACACTGACAATTACCTGGGTGGCTCTATGAGACCCTGCCTAAAAACTCAAGTGAAAGAACTGGACAGATAGTTCAGCAGTTAAGAGCACTGGCTGTCTTTGCAGAGGACACTAGTTTGGCTTTAAGAGCACACATGGTGGAACATAACCATCTGTAAGTCCAATTCCAGAGAATCTAACACCCTTTCCTCACCTCTGTGAGGAAGAGACCAACACATGGTACACGTCTATACATGCAAGCAAAGCATTATAACATGTAACATAAAAAATAAATAAATAATTTTTAAAACAAAATAATAGCATTAATTTATTTTAAAAATTAAAAATTCTACTTAAAAACTAGAGCCCAAAACCCTTAATAACCAAATTAAAAAATAGGGTTCAGAACTAAAAAGGGAATTCTCAGCAGAAGAATTAAAAATGGCTGAAAGGCACATGAAAAAGTACTCAACATCTTTAGCCATCAGAGAAAATGCAAATCAAAACATCTTTGAATCCAACAACATATAAAAAAAAGTTATTCACCATAATCAAGTAGACTTTATCCCAGAAATGCAAGGATGGTTCAACATACAGAAAACTGTACATGTCATCCATCACATAAACAAATTGAAGAAAAAAAACACATGATCATTTCCTTAGATGCTGAAAAAGCCTTTGACAAAATCCAACACTCCTTTATTGTAAAAGTCCTGGAGAGATCAGGAATACAGGGAAAATATCTAAATATAATAAAGGCGATTTACAAGAAGCCGACAGCCAGTATCAAACTTAATGGAGAAAAACTCAGAGCAACCTCACTAAAATCAGGAAATAGACAAGGCTGTCCCCTCTTCCCTTACCTATTCAATATAGTTCTCAAAGTTTTAGCTAAAGCAATAAGAGAACACAGGGAGATTAAAGAGATACAAATTGAAAAAGAAGAAGTCAAAGTATCTCTATTTGCAGATGACATAATTGTATACATAAGTGACCCACAAAATTCTACCAGAGAACTTCTATAGCTGATAAACACCTTCAGCAATGTAGCTGGATACAAGATTAACTCAAAGAAATCGGTAGCCCTCTTATTCAGTAAAGATAAAAGGGCTGAAAAAGAAATAAGGGAAGCATCATCTTTTATTTTTTTTGTAGTTCTTAGTAACTTTATTATACAAACTTTTATAACTACCACCACAGGCAAGATACAGATTTGTTTTATTCAGACACCTCGTGCTCTATATAGCCATAACCAACTTCAGTCCTTCTTACATTTCTAATACACTGTACAACTATCACACCCTACAACTAATCTGCTATAAATCTGTCATTTCAAAATTCTCCGGCAAATGCAATCTTCTAGAATATAACCTTTTGAGATTGTGCCTTTTCATGTAGCCAGATCCCCTTACAACAATTAAATTGAATCAATAGTTTTTCCTTGCAGTATTAACATTTTATGACATGGATATACCATTTGTTGAAGGTATTTAATTTTCTCTAATTTGTGGCTATTAAAATTGAAGGTTTTTTACATTCATGTTTATTGTGCCAGTTTTTTACAAGCAAGTTATGGAATCAGTGTGGATGTCTATCAAATAAACAAAGAAAATGTATATATTAACAAACCAATTTTACTCAGACATAAAAAGTGAAATTACCTCATTTGTAGCCAAAAAGATAGAACTGAAGATGATCTTGTTAAGCCTCTATCAGCTCAGGGAAACATCACCTTTCATAAGAGCTGCAAATAGCATTAAATACCTTAGTTTAACTATAACCAAAGAAATATCAGATCTGTTTGGCAAAACTTTTAAATCTCTGAAGAAATAAATTGAAGAGGATATAAGAAAATGGAAAGATCTCCCATGTTCCTGAATAGGTAGTATTAACATAGTGAAAATGGCAATCTTACCAAAAGCAATCTACAGATTCAATGCAATTCCCATCAAAATCCCAACACATTTTTTTACAGACCTTGAAAGAACAATACTTAATTTTATTTGAAATAACAGGAAAGTCAGGATTGCCAAAACAATTTTGCTCAACAAAAATCTTCAGGAGGCATCACCATCCCCAAGTTCAAGTTATACTATAAAGCTTCAGTAATAAAAAACAGCTTGGTACTGTCATAAAAACAGAATTGTGGATCAATGGGAATCAATCTCCCCAAGGATCCAACAATACCACTTTTAGGCATATACACTAAAGGCACACATTCACACTCCAAAAGCATTAGCTCAATATGTTCATAGCAGCATTATTCATAATAGCAAGAACCTGGAAACAACTTAAATGCCCCTCAACTGAAGAATGCATTAACAAACTGTGGTACATCTACACACTGGAGTACTACCCAGCAATAAGAAAAATGATATCCTAAAATGTGCAGGCAAATGGACGGAATTGGAGAATATCCTCCTGAGTGAGGTATCACAATCCCAGAAAGATAAGCAGGGGATGTACTCACTCATTAGTGGACTCTAAACAAACAAACAAACAAACAAAAAGCAAAGCATGCCCAAGCTGCAAACCACAACCACACATTCACACTCCAAAAGCATTAGCTCATACTCCAAAAGAACAGCTTGGGATCAGAAACACCTTGGACTGACTCCTTGGATCCCACTCCCCCTAGAGGAACAAGTGAATCAGTCTTGAGGGAGGGGGGAGAAAACTGCATCTGCCAGGGTTGGAGGCTGAACTAAGCAATATTGGGGCAGTGGGACCATGGGACTGCCTGCTGCCTTCCCAGGGAGAGGATGGGGAGTTGTGGAGAAGAAAGAATGACCTGATGTGGTGGGAGGGGGAAGGGACCTTGAATAAGGACATACAAGGATAGAAAATGTGACTTCTTTATTCATAATAAAAAAATAAAATAAAATGTTCTCCTAATAGAGAAGATTGTAATAAAATTTAACATAATGGCAAAGAGAGAGAGACAGAGAGAGAGAGAGAGAAATGTCATTGTATACAAGAGCTCAAGGCTAGAACATAGCTAAATGACAAAGAGCCTCACTTCTGCATTGATGGCCTCTGGCAAGGGTTTGGGTGAGGAAAGACTTGTTTTCTTTAAAGGTCTGGCCACAGGGAGTTTAATTATGCTCCAGTAAGTAAATGAGCACAATGAATGGGTGTCCTTGTAAATGGGGAGATCATAAGAGTGGGCATGATACTGAGAGTTCTGATAAGTGAGTTTAATGGGGTGCATGATGTAAAATCACCAAATAACAACTATATTTATTTTAAAAAAAAAATTTAATGTAGGTTAATACTATTCTAGAAGCTAGGCTCCTAAACTAAATAAAAAAAGAAAAAAGACCTTAAGGGAGGCAAGTTAGTCCCCTTACCTCCCTCCCTCCTTCCCTCCCTCCCTTCCTCCCTCCCTCCCTCCCTCTTTCTTTCTGTTTCTCTTACTGTATGAACTTTCTGACCCGTCTGGCCCAAGATTGATACTCACAGACACACAGTCTTACAGAAACACACAGAGGCTTATATTATTTACATATTGTTCAGCCTATGGCTCAGGCTTATTGCTTGCTAGCTCTCACATCTTAACATAATCCATTTCTATTAATCTGTCTTGCAACATGGCTTGTGGCTTACATGTACTTCATTATATATTGCTTCTTAGGCTGCCGGATTGCATCTCCCCTGACTTCACCCTCCTTCCCCCATATCTATGCTCAGATTTCCCTCCTGCTTCTAAGCTGCTCTGCCATAGGCCAAAAATTGTTCCTTTATTATCCAATGGTACTCACAGCATACACAAAGACATCCTCCCTTTTTTACTCCTTCTTTGTCTTCCTGAGTGTGGATCTGATGTGACTACCTCCCTTATTCTCCTACCACCATGTCTTTCCACCATGTTGGCATATCTCTCCTTAAATTATGAGACAAAATAAATTCTTCATTCCTTAAATTGCTTTTTGTCAGGTATTTTGTTACAGCAATGGGAAAAGTAATTAATATAGAAGAGAAAGCATTATCATTTTTACCAAGATATTTTTAGTATTATGCTGTGAGACTGTGCTCTTATACACTATAAACATTTGCTACTGTAAATATTGGTTTACTAAAATGCTGATTGGCCAAGAGGTAGACAGAAAGTAGAGGCAGGGTAACCAGACAAAAAGGATTCTGGGAAGAGGAAAAATAGAGCAAATGCCATCAGACACGGAGGAAGGAAGATGAGAAAGCTACATTGAGAAAAGGTACTAAAGCCACATGGCTAAACAAATATAACAATCTAGAATTAGTTTAAGAGTAAAAGTTAGCAAGTAATAAGCCTGAGCCACAGGCCAAACAGCTCACAATTAATATATGCTTCTATATGTTTGTTTGAGACTAAGCAGCTGCAGGACTGTGGGTCTGGACCTCAGAACACAGAAACTTACAACAATACTATATCTTTGTGACCACTATAAATTGCTTTAATGGTTGCAAATATCATCATATTGAGCTTTTGAGACAATAAGAAGATTTGAAAGAGTTCAATGTTAAAGAAATAGTCACTGGCTTTATAACAAAGTAATATGTAAAAGACCACTCAGACAGTGAAAGGAAGACCATTTCTGCACTAAGAATTTTTCGTCATTCCAACAACCATGTTGGAAGAATCTGTTTGCTTTACACCTCTTAAACATCCATCCATCATCTTCAAGCATGATTCAGAACTAAGATGGATATACATATTGCTGAGATCATGCAAAACCAGTATGCATTCCAAAGAAATGAATTTTTTTGAGAAAACTAGGTGCATGCTTATGGAACCATTCAAGTCATTTGCTGTGATAAGAAACAAGAAATAAAACAAGTTATATTTCAATAAACAACACTTCTCTAAGAGGGAACACAGGGACTGGAAAAGTCCATGTCAGGATGAAATATATGCAGGGCTCAGTTCCTCATGAAAACCTCAGCTCAATGTAAATGACTAGAGTGTGGGTGTAGTGGAATAGATAATGTGAGTAATGGATTTTCCAGATATATTCAAATGTGAGGGTCAATGTGAGAGGTTGCTTTCAGAAACTTTCAGGTGGTCTTAAATAAACAGCATATGAAGTAGGCAGCTCTTGTGATCTTCTTTTTGGAAATAGCTCCCCATATTTAAGGTAAGATGTCCTAGGTGTAGTGAGTGGGCATGCTATGGAATGTGGACTATAAAGAGTTAAAACTTCTCCCCCAGACCACAGGTGAAAATATTCTGAGGCCCTGGCACCAGAAGAGGAGCCTTCTCCCAGGAAAAGAGTCAGGTCATTTACCTCACAGAAAATTTTCATATACAAATAGCCTGGATTTTCTTTCATATTTTCTATGAATTATAACACTGCTATAGGCAAGGCACAAAGAACTTTAAAATGTTCCTTTCCAGTAAATAAATGTATTTCCTTTAACCACTGCTTCCCTGTCTCCCAGTTGTTTTGTAAAGCTATAAGTGGACTTCAGATTCTAGTTACAATACTTGTGACTCTCATGACCTAATCTTCACATCCTGTCCCCACTGTGTGGGAAGTGAATAGGAGCTATGACCCAATCTGCTCTAAGCTCTAGTCATATCTCACTTGAATTATTGTAGTAGGTGCCTAACTGGTCTGTCTACTTGCACCCTTCTTTGCCTTGCCTTTTGAACAAAGAAAACAGTAGCAAAGGCAACTCAAATACAGTCAGTCCACACAGCACTTTTTACTAATTGCCAAGCTCATATTTAAGTCAGTGTTTACTATGATCAAAGCACTCAGTGTGAAGATTGTGTGACTGGTGAGGGGGCAAAGTTCTTACATCTGTATTCAGGACTGCTTTTTCCTTTTACACAATCTTGCACAAAGAAGTAGGTATAGAAACAAGATAAGGAATGCATATCTATGCATATTCCTGCTTGCTGCCCCACTCTTACACAGAACTGGAGATCTCAGCACCAAATGCCTGTTCTCTACATACTTCTGTTTGCCTTAGGTGTCCCACCTCTTCTCTCTATCATAACTAACCCTACCCCATCCATCAGAAATTGGTATCAGAGAATGAAGGAACCAACACCTTGTTACACATCAAGAAGATCTTTATGACTCAGCAAAATGTCCCATATTAGTTGATAAACAACAGATCTGAAAAGTAGCATATTTGCTGTTCATTTGACAAAGAGTTAGCCAAGCGCACAAGACTGGTTCAGAGAGTGTAAGTCCTATATGATAAAAGTCGAATAAACATATTTGATATTACAGTAGCTTGATTGGTAAGTCTTTAGCCAATGGGGCGACACACATAACACTGCTGTTAATGAACACTATCCCTCTTCCATCCATCTGGCAAACATAAACAGAATCCCCAGGTTTGAGTTAGATATTGTCAGGTGCTGGGTTCAGAAAGAATTTCTGGTCTGGAATGGTAGATACAATAATAGAGTGTAATCAATGGGTGAGTATTTTGAGGAATTTATTTTTATTCATACTTATGTGAATCTGTATATATGTATTATGAGAGTGCCTGAGGAAACTAGGTACCCTGGACTTGGAGTTACAGGTGGTTGAGAGTCTCCCAAAATTAGTTCTGAGAACCAAACTCTAGTCCTCTGTAGGATAAACAACCACTGATGCATTTTTCCAGCCCAAAGGGTAGTATATCTTCAAACCATTATGGACAATTACCATATGTGGGCTACTAGAAATTTAACGTAAATCTAAGCATATACTCTACCACTGAGCTGCACCTCAAACCTGAAATCATCTTCTCTTGTTTTGAGGAATTCAGGAAACATCTTGAAGGAAATGAACCTCAAAGATTCACCTTAAAGTATGTGAAAGTTAACTCAACAAATGAAGGGAAGAATATTCTAATAAGAGAGAAAGTATGAACAAAAGATGGAGATGACTGACCTTCTATTGCCACTAAATTGGAAAGGAAAAACAATAAAAGTAGAAGGAGAGAAGGGAAGAGGTGGGCAATACATATAACATGCTGTTTTGAATATGGAGATACACTTCTCAAATCCCCCTACAAGGAAAGGCTTGACAGTCATGGGAGCCCAATGAGCTGAGGGTTCTCAACTGTCAGCCCCTTCAGGTCAGCCTCAGTTACAGAGAATCACCTTATACAAAGTCACACCATCCTGTGACCAGTTACATAAAATAACATCCAAAGCAAGGGTATAAACAAGTGGTCAATTTGGCCTAATTTGAGACAACTTCAAAGAACAATATAGCTTTCAATTTTCCTAGAGAAGAAGCTGTCTCTGGGTCAGCAATGCAGCTCAACCTTTCCTGGTTACCCCCATTTACCCCTCTCTTCCATAGTCATTGATCCCAGAAGCTGTCATTAATAACTAACTTGCACATTAACTCAGTCTCAGTCTGTTTCCTAGGGAACCTAAACTGTAACACAGGCCATTAATGCCTACTGAGAAACTTAAATGTGAAGCACCAACACACACACATACACAGAGAGAGAGAGAGAGAGAGAGAGAGAGAGAGAGAGAGAGAGAGAGAGAGAGAGAGAGGTGGGCAATACATATAACATGCTGTTTTGAATATGGAGATACACTTCTCAAATCCCCCTACAAGGAAAGGCTTGACAGTCATGGGAGCCCAGTGAGCTGAGGGCTCTCAACTGTCAGCCCCTTCAGGTCAGCCTCAGTTACAGAGAATCACCTTATACAAAGTCAAGAAAGAGAGAGAGAGAGAGAGAGAGAGAGAGAGAGAGAATCCAATTTAAAACTCTACTTGGACCTTAAAAATCTGCCCTTTGACCACTATTGCAGGATCACCACCATCTGTGTGCCTCTTGAGAAAAAAATGCCATCAGACTCAGTGACATCCTCCTACTTACTTTAGCAACTACCTCCCAATAGAGGCTACCTGGGAAAGAAATGCATTTCTGCCCTTCAGTTTAGCTTAGAGTTAAACTACAGGGTATGAATACAGGGTATTTGAAGAGAAGGGTATTCATTGTTTGGGAATCTACACAAGGCTCAGCTACACTCATCCATCTACTCATTTATTCATTCAAGAATCATATCTTAGGATGGGGATGTAGCTCAGTGACTTCATGACAGCTGTGCATGTATGTGTATACATGCCTGTATGTGTGTACATGTATATGTGTCTGTGGATATCAGAGGTTGATGTCTGATGTCTTCCTCAATTTCTCCACAGCTTATTTTCTGTGGCAGAGGCTGACTAACTCTGGAGCTAGCTCACCAGTTCAGCTAGACTGGCTAACTCTGTCTCCCCAGGACTAGAATTATAAGCATCCACTGAGCCCAGCATTTTATTTTTTAAATATTTTATTATGAATAAAGTCACATTTTCTATCTGTGTATATCCTTATTCAAGGTCCCTTCCCCCCACACCCCTCAGGTCACTCTCTCTTCTCCACATCTCCTCATCTCCTCCCCAGCATGGGCAGGAGGTCCCAAGGTTCCAATATTGCTCAGTTCAGCATCCACTCCTGGCAGATCCAGTTTCCTCTCCCCAACATCAAGACTGAGTCAGGTGTTCCTCTAGAGGGAGTGGGATCCAAGGTGTCAGTCCAAAGTGTTTCAGATCCCAAGTTGTTCAGTGGTTATGGTTTGCAGCTTGGACATCCTTTGCTTTTTGCTTTTTTGTTTGTTTGTTTGTTTTGTTTAGAGTGAGCCCAGCATTTTAAACATGGATGCTGGTGATCTGAACACAGGTTCTCATGTCTGCATGGCCAGCTCTTTATCAATGGTGCCATCTCCCATCCTAAGACTGCTCTTCATAGCTTCCACATTGAGTGGTTATTAGATTTAAGTTTATATTTATGCTTCCTATGAGAAGGGTGAGATGGATCTCTTCAAGTGAGTGCACCCTCTAAAGAGGGATAACTATGAAAGTCATTATTCCCCCAGTAATTCCAGCATCTAGGGGAATCAGGACATTAAACCTGGAGGGAAGATTCTAATTGGTCCAAAAGATAGTGTGCCATAGAATGTGTGCTTTGATTAAAAAGTACATTAATGTAGACAAACATGAGAATGCAAGCAGAAGGAGAAGATAAAGTTTGAAATATTAGAACCTAGACTTAATGATAAAAAGAGGCAAGGCCCTGCAGTTATACATGGAACTAGATTTTGGCTAGAAACTGCACAATTATATTGCATCCACCAATTGCTGTTGCTTCCAAGTAGGCATCAATAAAAGGACAGAACTCCTAAAAACTAGAATTTCCAATGCCTCTCAAATTTTCTGCTATGATCTGGAACACTTGTACTCCCACTAATTCTATGTAGTTGGCATTAGCAATTCACAGAAACAAGCTTCACTTGATTGGGACTGGAGGAAAACATAGTCATCCTCTGGGACTGGAAAAGGAGAACCAGTATCGGCTTAAATACAATGAAATCTAGACTGTATAGATGAATCTACTAGCACTAAAATGGAAAAATTCTAACAAAACAATCCTGTTCAATAATACAACTTCAGGAGGCAGCACCATCCTTGATTTCAAGCTCTGTTATAGAGCTATGGTAATAAAAAAACCCAGCTTGTTACTGGCATAGAAATAGATGTATGGATCAATGGAATCAGATCGAAGACCCTGACATTAACCCACACACCTATGATCATCTGATTTTTGACAAAAAGGCTAAAAATATACAATGAGAAAAAAAGATAGTATCTTCAACAAATGATGCTGGATTAACTGGATGGTGGTGTGTAGAAGAATGCAAATAGAGCCATACCTATCATCCTGCAAAAATTCAGCTCTAAGCAGATCAAAGACCTCAACATAAACCCAGCTACACTAAAATTGACCAAAAAAAGTGGGAAATACACTTGAAAGCATTGGCAAAGGAGACTACATTCTAAATATAATACTAGTAGCACAGACATCAACTGTGACAATTAATAAATGGGACCTCATGAAATTAAGGAACTTCTGTACAACAAAGGACATGGTTAATAAGACAAAAACGACAACCTACAGAGTAGGAAAAGATCTTCACCAACCCTACATCTGACAGAGGACTAGTCTCTAAAATACATACAACTCAAGAACCTAGAGGTCAAAAAAACCAAAGAACCCTATTGGAAAATAGGCTATAGAGCTTAATAGGGAATTCTCAACAGAAGAACTCCAAATGGCTGAAAGACACTTTAAAAACTGTTCAGTACCCTTAGCCATCAGAGAAATAAAATCAAAACTACTCTGAGATACTATCTTATACCTGTCAGAATGCCTAAGATCAAAAATACTGATGGCAACCTATGCTGGACAGGATGAGGAGCAAGGGGAACACTCCTCCATTGTTCATGAGAATGTAAACTTGTACAATCACTTTGGAAATCAGTATGGCACCTCCTCAGAAAAATGGGAGTCAGTCTATCCAATGATCCAGCAATACCACTATTGGGCATATACGCAAAGGATGCACATTGTTATCCCAAGGGCATTAGCTCAACTATGTTCATAGCAGCATCATTTGTAATAGCCAGAACCTGGAAACAACCCAGATGCCCCTCAACTGAAGAATAGATTAAAAAATTATGGTACATTTACACAATGGAGTACAACTCAGGAGTTAAAAGTAATGACATCTTGAAATTTGCAGGTATATGGATGAATCTGTAGAGTATTATCCTGAGTGAGGTAACACAGACTCAGAATAATAGACATGGTATGTTCTCACTCTTAAGTGGATTTTATATGTAAAGCAAAGGATAACCAGGGTATAATCCATACCCCACCCCACCCCACCTCACCCCCCCCCCCCCCCCAGCAGCTAGGTAACAGAAGAAAGTTAAGAGAGATATTCATAGATTTCTCCTGGGAAGGGAAAGTAGAGAAGCTCTCCTGAGAAAATTATGATCATATGGAGGGAGAGAGAAAGGAGAGGTGAGATGAGAACATGAGAAAATGGAATGGGATGGTTGAGCATGGGAGAGGGCAACAGAGAGGGAGAGCAAAGAAGTGGATATTCTGATAAAGGGAGCCATTGTGGGATTAGAGAGAAACCTGGTGCTAGGGAACACCAATAACCCACAAGACAAGCCCAGCTAGGACTCCAAGCCATAGTGGAGAGGGAACATAAACTGGCCTTTCCCTATTACCATATGAATGACCACCCTAATTGCCATTATAGAACCATTATCCTGTAGCTGATGGAGGCAAATGCAGAGATTCATAGCTAAATACAAAACTGAGCTACTGGTCCAGCTAAAGACAGGGGAAGATAGCTTGCATGATCAGAGGGATTGGGATCATGATGAGGAGACCCATGGAGTAGGCTGTCCCATGCTGTTGAAAGTTCCCAGACTCTGAAATAATAGCTGATGAACCTTCATGGAATGGATCTGGACCCTATGAATGTAGATAACATTTGAAAGGTGTGGGCAGTTTCTGGAGCCTCTTGCAATCAGACCAGAATCTATCCAAGGTCCATGAACTGGCTTCTCAGAGCCCATGCCTAGTGGGAAAACACCTTTTTTAGTCTTAATACTTTGGGGAGGGACTCAGTCCTACCTCAACTGGATATGTCAGACTGAATTGACTCACCTTGGGATTCCTTGCCTTCTCTGGAGAGGGAAGGGGGTGTGGTGAGGGGAGAGGCTGGGGGAGGACTGGGATAAGGATTGAGAGAGGGAACAATGGTGAGTATGGGGAAAATTTCAAATAAAAAAAATGTAGAAAGAAAAAAAAGAGCACTGACTGCTCTTCTAGAGAATCCAAGTTTGATTCTTAGCACCAACAGGGCAACTTACAGTCATCTATAACACCAAGTTAAGAGGGTCCAATTCTGTCTCTGATACCTAGAGGCACCAGGCATACATATGGACACAAACATCTATGTCTGAGAGACAAAATATTCAAAATAAATACATTTTCAAAGGCAGTCACAAAGCAACAGATAAAATGGGATCTAATTATTAGACATACAAACAAAACCCAGAATCAGACATTGCCAGATGCACACCAATGCAGAGAGAAGGGGGTGCACATGGAAGTAGTACCAGTCACTAGTGTTCATCAGGTGAGCATTTTTTATAAGAAGGTATCTGTGCTGAAATTTGTATGCTTTTCCAAAATAAAAGAATATAGAAAAAAAATAAAATGACACAATATCCTTTGTAAAGCAGCTCATGAGCCACAGTCTCTGTTAGGAAAATGTCAAATGAGCAATTTGGAGGAAGGAAGTTAATGTCATAGTAAGAATGACAAATTAATAACAAAATAAGCCCTAACTGTTATAATTGTTCAGTTACTGTTCTAACATTTAAAACATATTACAACCTTTATGGTAAGTGCCTTTATCTCACTTATGCAATGATTATGAAATTACTTTGAGAGTATCCTTCACTTACATTGTATAAAGAGGAACATTTACTTAACCTATACCATGTACTGAGTAGATATTCAGGGGGTTTTGTATTTAATACACAAAAAAATCAAGAAAGTCTGTTTACAGTTTCTATTTACAGCTCATGCTGGAATATTAAGTTTCCTTAATAAAGAGTAATGTATTCTAAATGCTGCTATTTATCTTGAAGATGCTGAAATAACTCACATTGTAAAATAAGTTAGATGTTCAACTTTCAGATATTTTCTCTGAAACTGGATGCCTTGTCGAAGCAGAGGTGAATGTAATCTTTAAATGAATCATTTATTAAGTAGTGTATTAGAGCATCTTACCAGGAATATGAATGATCACTTTGTATATGTAACATTCCAGCAACCACAGAAAGTAGCAAAAAAAAAAAGAGCCAGAGATGTAGCTTGATGGCAGAATACCTACCTAGAAAAGACCTGGGTCCCTATCTACCACCATACTGAAAAAGAGAAATGGTTAAAAACTTGAATGATCATGGAGGTTGGAAGTAGTTGTGATGCATATTAGTTTCCAACTTACCCACATCTGGAATTAACTAAAACCCAAGTGGCCTAGTATACCTGTGAAAGATTTTCACTTAATTTGAAGTGGGAAGTTCTACTTCTAATCTGGATCTTTGAGGTGGGGAAAGACACATCTATAATCTAGATCTTTTGAGGTGGGAAGACACACCATTAATTCAGATCTTCTGAGCTGGGAAAACATGACTCTAATCTAGGCCATGCCTTCTGCTGGAAGCCTATAAAAGGGCACAGAAGAAGGAAGCTTTTCATCTTCACCTACTTGCTCTTGCCTTGCTAGCAAGTCCATTCCTTCATTGGCATTAGAGACTACTTCTTCAGGATTCTAGTGTATACTGAAGACCAGCTGAGAAATCCAGTCTCTTGGACTAAACAGTTAATGGGTTCTTGGACCTTCCATTCATAGGCAACCACTGTTGGATTAGCTGGACTGCATTCTATAAATCATTCTAATAAATTCCCCCTCTCTCCATACATATAAAATATATATATAAAATATATAATATACATATTCTATATATATTCTGTTACTCTAGAGAACCCTAACTAAAATAGTAGCCAAGTCCACCAATCTCGATTAGTAACCACACATGTATTCCACTAAATCCATTGCAAAGAACAAATTCCAACTTTACTCCTCTCTCAAGAAAAGGCAATATATAGTTCATTTAAAATTTGAGGGTATTGTTTTGTGATTCAGATAATGGAATCCAGGAACTAGCTCATGCTAGATAAATACCACTGAGCCTCACCTTTAGCTCTAAACTTTTGCAATTTAAGAGAATCTTCAAGGCAGTTGTTGATGACTAATCTTGGTTGTCAACTTGACTATATATTAATTCAACAAAAACCCAAACTGCTGGACATTCCTGTGAGGAATTCTTCTTGGTTAGATTATTTGAAGCAGAAAGATCCATTTTAATTGTAGGCAGTACCTTCTAGGGGCAGCTTAGATAAAAATGGTATGAAAGACAGAAACTACTTTTTTGCCTGTGTGCCCTCACCTTCATTGGAAATTTCATCTATGCTGTTGCTGTGGCATTCTTTCACCAATATAAGAATTAATGACTTCAGGATTCCAACACAGACTGAAAACCAGCAGCTCTCCAGGAAACCTCCAGGCCATAAATAGACAGTGCCTCATGGACTGAATAACTATTGTATTCTTGACATCTCCAGCATTAAACCTCTTATACTATTTTGATATCATCTTACAATCTAATAAACCTCATATTTAGAATATGTATCTCTCATATGCATTGAATATATATATAATATATAATATATATTCTATCCATTCTATTCTTTAGAGATCCTGAATAATGTAGGTGGCTGCTGCTGGGTCCTAGCAGTTGCCTCCAGGAAGGAGGAGAGAAGGCACAGGAGTCTACAACACAGACCCCAAAAGTCAGTTGAAAAGCAAAGGACAGTCAGTGTCCTTACTACAATTGACAGAGGACTGATCTCTAAAATATATAGAGAACTCGAGATACTAGAGTCCAAAACCTTGAATAACCCAATCAAAAAATGAGGCTCAGAACTAAAAAGGGAATTCTCAGCAGAAGAATTACAAATGGCTGAAAGGCACTTGAAAAAGTGCTCAACAGGGGCTGGAGAGATGGCTCAGCGGTTAAGAACACTGACTGTTCTTCCGGAGGACCTGAGTTCCATTCTCAGCATCCACATGGCAGCTAACAACTGTCTGTAATTCCAAGATCTGACACCTTTACACAGTTATACATGCAGGTAAAACACCAATTCACATAAAATAAAATACTAAATTAAAAAAATGGGGCTGGAGAGATGGCTCAGTAGTTGGGAGCGCTGACTGCTCTTCCAGAGGACCAGAGTTCAATTCCCAGCACCCACAAGGCAGCTCACAACTGTCTGTAGTTCCAGTTCCCAGTTCCAGACAAACATTAAGGCAAATAAATAAAGTTTAAAAAAAAGAAAGAAAAAGTGTTCAACATCTTTAGCCATCAGAGAAATGCAAATCAAAACAACTTTACCTTACACCAAGGTCTTTCAGATCCAAAGCTGTTCAATGGTTGTGCTTTGCAGCTTGGCCATGCTAAGCTAAGCTTTTTTTGTTTAAAGTCCACCAATGAGTGAGTACATCCCCTGTTTATCTTTCTGAGTTTGTGAGACTTTGATCAGGGGGATATTCTCCAAATCCATCCATTTGCCTGCAAATTTTAGAATATCATTTTTTTTTCTTACTCCATTGTGTACCACAGTTTGTTAATCCATTCTTCAGTTGAGGGACATCTAGGTTGTTTCCAGGTTCTTGCTATTACAAATAATGCTGCTATGAACATAGTTGAGCTAATGCCTTTGGAGTACAAATGTGCATCTTTAGGGTATATGCCCAGTAGTGGTATTGCTGGGTCTTTGGAGCAATTGATTCCCAGTTTTCTGAGAAACCTCCATACTGCATTCCAGAGTGGCTGAACAAGCTTACACTCCCGCCAACAATGGAGCAGTGTTCCCCTTGCTCAGCAACCTCTCCAGCACAGTCTGTCATCTGAGTCTTTAATCTTAGCCATTGTGCAGTCAGCGCTCCCAACTACTGAGCCATCTTGGAGCCCATTCCCTCCAGAGAAACACCTGACTCAGTTTTGATGTGGGGGTGAGGAAAACAGATCTGCCTGGAGTAGATGCTGAACTAAGCCACCTTGGGACCTTGAGACCTCCTGC
Organism: Sigmodon hispidus; assembly: GCA_004025045.1. NCBI lineage: Eukaryota > Metazoa > Chordata > Mammalia > Rodentia > Cricetidae > Sigmodon > Sigmodon hispidus. The sequence continues at coordinate 25,789 of PVIH01004481.1, forward strand.
CATCACTGGGGAGGAGATGAACTGATGGAGAGAAGAGTGAGCGACAGGGAGGGGCAGGAGGGGGATACATGGATTTAATATATATCACTTTTTTCGCAGTAAAAAAGAAGACAAATACCAAAAAAAAAAAAAAAGAAAAAGAAAGAGAAAGTTATTGCCCACGTTTCCCTTGCTAGCTAAGAATCACTTTTGGCAGCTTGTTACCAACTGTAACAGGTGGCTCCATCTTGCCTTATTCTTGTTTCTTGTTTTCTTCTTTGCATATGATCTTTACTCCACATCCTAAAGCATCTTGCAATCAGAATAAAAAATTAGCATCTCTGGTCAACATCAAATTGCCAGACTATCTAGCTCAAGCTTATGGAAAAACTACTGATCTCTGCCCATAATCCCTAACCTAATGTGCACATCAGTATTCACTACCTCCCCTAAAACAGTAGATGATACTTCAGATATTAAAATGTCTACTTCTTTATAGATCAGTAGCATCACCAATGAAACTTATTTTCTTTCTCCTTAGCATCCATCTTTCAGACACTAGTGTTTCTCAATGGGCTTTTTAGTAATATTATCTATGAATGGCCGAATTACTATGATACAACTTTCTGTTGCTGTGATAAATACCATGACCCAAAGCAACTTGGCTAGAAAGGGCATTATTTGGCTTACAGGTTACAATGCATCATAAAGGAGAAATCATGGCAGGGGCTCACAGCAGGAATCTGTTAGTAAGAATTAAAGCATAACAAGGAAGAACCTTGCTTACTGGCTTGCCTTCTATGGCTTGCTCAGCTTGCTTTCATATATAACCCAAACACAGGGATAGGACAGTCCACAGAGGGCTGAGCTGTTCCACATTAATCACAAATCAAAAACATGCCCAACAGACATGCTCACAGGTCAAATGATGAAGACAGTTTCTCACTTGAGATTCTTTCTATCTTTGCGTAGAGTTGACAAAAACTAATGACCACAGTAATCCTCGTCACTATGTACTGAGCTCTGACTTTGTAGCAACTACCTTACATATATCATCTTAAAGTTGATAAAAAAAAAAAAAAAACCTTAGAAATCCTGCTGGAGAAGAGGTCACAACCAAAACATAGACATCCTATGTTATAAATTTGAGCATCAGCAGATTGAGCTGTAGGTGCCAGGGGTCACATTAATGCTCAAATAGCAGAACAGTTCATTTGCTCAACTACCCAATTTAAACAAGCATTTTTTACTAACTGTGATAGATAACAATCATACTCTTCATTGAAATGTTCAAACATAAATAGGAAGTTAAAACAAAGGATAAAGACTGTGCTGAAGATGGTATAAATTCTGAAGAATTGAAATGCCTCCCTTTCCTTAGCCATTACTATCCCAAATCACTTTCTTTCTGCTTTAATTTTCATGTTTCACTTGAAAGAAAATGCTCACTGACTTAATTCCTTGCTAAGCCCTTTACTTAATAGAAGATTCAGCTGCTTAACTGATTCAATCTCTCCTCTCCTCTGAGATTACTTCCCTTCCCAGTCTTCTTTTAACTTTACTTTGTTGTAGCCTTTAATGTTGCTTTGTTTCAGTCTGTTTAAAGTGGCTATATGAGGTGTTGGATTTTTCTCCATTTCTATACATGTGTGATGTACATGCATACATGTGTGAGTACAGAGTTTGCCAGGTACTGGGTGCTGTCACGTAAGCAGAGCCAGGCTTCCTTTGAGGCTCCAGGCAGGAAGCCTTTCTTGTGTCTTCTGGCTACCTGCATTCACTGAATTGATCAAATTTCTACCTTTAGTTTTCATGTGGTAGATTTTGCCTACATTTTTCTTAAGATTTATTTTATTTATTTATGTGTATGTGCACATGCTGTGGAAGCCAAAGAGGGCAACAGATCTCCTGGACTGGAGGGTATGGGCCACTTGACATGGGTGTTGAACTCAGGTCCTCTGAAAGAGGAACAAGCATTCTTAACCTTGGAGTTATATGTATAACTATATGTATATAACTATATGTAGTTTTCTCCTACATTTTTCTTCTGTTTCTTCTCTTCTTATAAGTTTATTTAGCAGCAAATTTATCATTTTAACATCATTATTTATACCTGGAAAGTCTCTTTTTTAAATAAGGTCATATTCATATTTACTGAACGTTAGGAACGTTCTATGATGTTATGCATAGAAACCAGAACCTTATGCATATTATACAATCTACCTCTGAACTACAGCCCCAGTCCCTAAATCTAGTAACATATTTAAAGAGATAGGGTCTTGGTATGCTGCCCATGTTGGTCTCTAATTCTCAAGATATACTCTAGCCTCAATCAGAGTAACTTGGACAACAGGAATGGATTATTGTACTACTTCCTTTGTGTATCTTTTTTGGAGCCACAGTTCTACCCATAGTATTATCCAACTAACAGAGATCTCACAGAGGTAACACTTCATCAAGTAACCCCCTAAATTCTACTAAAAAACTTTTCTGTATTTTCATTATGAGTACATATCATATATGATAGAATAAAAGAACATATTCCAAGTGTGTAATTACTTGATGCTTTTCAGTTTTGAACATTCAAGTATCACAGGAATTCAGGAAAGTTCCATTCCATTTACATTGCCTTAGATGCTTCCAGTGGCACGGTTTGATGGGTCCCACAAACTATTGTTTTGGATTAATTGCTTCAGATTAAGAGTGTAGCTCAATGGTAAGGCATATGCCTAGCATGCATGAAGCCATAGGTTATACTTCCAGCGCAACAAAAAACAAAAGACACTAGTCTCAACTCTCCTATAAAAAGACACAGAATAACATAATGGATGAAAAAACAGGATCTATATTTCTGCTTCATCCAAGAAACACTTGTCTATATCAAGGATAGACATTACCTCAAGGTAAAAGATTGAAAAAAGATATTCTAACAAACTCAATCTAAAAAGAAAGCTTGGGTATTTATTTTAATATCTATCAAAATAGTCTTCAAACCAAAATTAAGCAAAAGAGATGGAGGACACTTTATCAAATGAAAAATCCACCAAGATGACATTTGAATTCTTTTTTATTACCTTTATTTAAAAAGATTTTTCTCATAACCACTACTGCTCCCCCAACCCTCTCCCCAGTCTTCTCTCACCTTCCACCCCATCCCTCCATCCATTCCCCAGGGAGGGCAAGGTGAGTCAGTTTGGTCTAGCATATCCAGTTAAGGTAAGTCTGAGTCCCTATCCCAAGTATCAAGGCTGACTATGATGCTCCCCTGTAGGGAATGAGCTCCAAGATGTCAGTCTTTGTCAAGAAGGCTCTACAAACTGCCTATACTGTTATCTACATTTGGAGGGTTTAGTTCCTTTCCATGAAGGTTCCTCAACTGTCATTTCAGAGTTAGTGAACTACTTCCAATAGCTCCAGTCAGCCATTTCTGTGGGTCTCCCTGTCATGATCCTGATTCCTTTGCTCATACACTCTTTCCTCTCTCTCATCAGCTGGAGTAAGAGCTTGACCTGGTGTTTAGCTATTGACCTATGCTTCTGCCTTCATTCATTGACGGATGAAGGTTCTCTAATGACAATTAGGGTGGTCATTCATTTGATTATAGAAGTCCTGTTTAGGCATCCTCTCCACTATTGCTCAGAGTTCTAGCCTGAAAGATCTTGTGGGTTCTTGGATGTTTCCTTAGCACCCGGTTTCTCTTTAACCCCACAGTGGCTCCCCCTATCAAGATATCTATTTCCTTGTTCTCCCTCTCTGTTACTCCTCCCACTCAATCATCACTTTCTCTCATGATTTCTTCCCACTTCATTTGCTCAATTCCTCATATGATGCCAACTTATTCAGAAGATCTTCTCTATTCCCACTTTCCAGGGAAATGTATGGATATATCTCATAAGTTCTTCCTGTTACCTATCTGCCCAGGGATTGTGGACTGTAGCCTGGTTATCCTTTGCTTTACATATAAAATCCACTTATGAGTGGGTACATATCATGTCTATCCTTCTGGGTCTGTGTTACCTCACTCAGGATGATAATCTCTAGATTCATCCATTTACCTGCAAATTTCAAGATGTCATTTTTTTTCTACTGCTAAATAGTATTCCATTGTGTAAATGTACCACAATTTTTTTAATCCACTCTTCAGTTGAGGGGCATCTAGTTTTTTTCCAGGTTCTGGCTATTACAAATGATGCTGCTATGAACATAGTTGAGCTAATGTCTTTGGGGTATAAATGTGCATCCTTTGGGTATATGCCCAATAGTGGTAATCTTGGATCACTGGGTAGGTTGATTCCCAGTTTTCTTAGGAACCGCCATACTTATTTACAGAGTAGCTGTACAAGTTTATACTCCCACCAGCAATGGAGGAGTGTTCTCCTTGTTCCACATCCCCTCCAGCATAGGTTGCCATCTGTGGTTTTGTTCTTGGCAAATCTGACAGGTGTAACATGGTATCTCAAAGTTGTTTGGATTTGCATTTCTCTGATGGCTAGAGATGTTGAGCAATTCTTTGTCTTTCAGCCATTTGTAATTCTTCTGTCGAGAATTCCCTTCTTATCTCTGAACCCCATTTTTAAGTTGGATTATTTGGGGTTTTGGCCTCTAGTTTCTTGAGTTCTCTACATATTTTAGAGATCAACCTTTATCAGATGTAGGGTTGGTGAAGATCTTTTCTGATTCTGTAGGCTGTCATTTTGTCTTATTGACTATGTCCTTTGCTTTACAGAAGCTTCTCAGTTTCAGGAGATGCCATTTATTAAATGTTCTTAGTGTCTGTGCTACTGGTGTTATATTTAGAAAGTTATCAGTTGTGTCAATGCATTCAAGGGTATTTCCCATTTTCTTTTATATCAGGTTCAGTATAACTGGGTTTATGTGGAGGTCCTTGATTCATTTGAACTTGAATTTTGTGCATGGTGGCAGATCTATTTTCATTCTTCTACATATTACCATCCAGTAATAATCAGAACCATTTGTTGAAGATGCTATCTTGTTTTCCATTGTATATTTTTGTCCTCTTTGTCAAAAATCAGATGTTCATAGGTGAGTCAATTAATGTCGGGGTCTTTGATTCAATTCCATTGATCCAGAAGTCTCTTTTTATTCCAGTACCAAACTGTTTTTTTTTATTATTATTATTATAGTAGCTCTATACTATAGCTCAAAGTTGGGGATGGTAATGTCTCCTGAAGTTCTATTATTGAACAAGTTTTTTTTTGGTCAATCCTGTTTTTTTCTTTGTTTTTCCATATGAAGTTGAGTATTATTCTTTCAGGTTCTGTAAAGAATTGTGTTGAGATAGTGATAGAGATTGCATTGAATCTGTAGACTGTTTTTGGTAAGATTGTCATTTTTACTATATGGATCCTATATATCCAACAGCATGGGAGATCTTTCCATTTTCCCATATCTTCTTTAATTTCTTTCTTCAGTGACTTAAAGTTCTTGTCATATAGGTCTTTCACTGCTTTGGTCAGAGTTATCCCAAGATATTTGATGTCATTTGCAGCTATTGTAAAGGGTGATGTTTCCCTGATTTATGTTTCAGCTCTTTTATCTTTTGTGTATAGGAAGGCTATTGATTTTTTTTTTTTAGTTAATCTTGTACCCTGCTACATTGCTGAAGGTGTTTATCAGCTGCAGGAGTTCCCTGGTAGGATTTTGGCAGTCATTTATGTATACAATCATATCATCTCCAAATAGAGATAGTTTCACTTCTTTTCCAGTTTGTATCCCCTTAATCTCTTTTTTTGTCTTATTGCTCTCACTAAAACCTCAAGAACTATATTGAATAGATATGGGGAGAATAAACAGTCTTGTCATGTTCCTGATTTTAATAGGATTGCTTTGAGTTTCTCCATTTAGTTTGATGTTGACTGTTGGCTTCCTGCATATTGCCTTCATTATGTTTAGGTAATTTTTGTGTATTCCTGATCTCCCCTGGGCTTTTATTATGAAGGAGTATTAGATTTTTTCAAAGACTTTTTCAGCATCTAATGAGATAATCATGTGGGTTTTTTTCTTTCAGGTTGTTTATATGATGGGTGACATTGACAGTTTTTCAGATGTTGAACCATCCCTGCATCTCTGGGATAAAGCCTACTTGACTATGGTGAATAATTCTTTTGATAAGTTCTTGAATTCAGTTTGCCATTATTTTATTGAGTATTTTTGCATCAACATTCGTGAGGGAGATGGGTCTGTAATTCTCTTTCTTTGTTGCATCTTTGTGTGGTTCAGGTATCAGGGTGAATGTAGCCTCCTCAAAAGAGTTTTGGAGTGTTCTTTAGTTTTCTATTATGTGGAACAATTTGGGGAGTATTTGTATTACTTCTTTAAAATTTTGGTAGAATTCTGCACTGAAGCCATCTTGCCCTAGGTGTTTTTTGTTTGTTTGTTTGTTTTTTGGGTTTTTTGTTTGTTTGGTTTTGGTTTTGGTTTTTTTGCTTGGGAGACTTTTAAGAACTGCTTCCATTTCCTTAGGGGTTATAAGTCTATGTAGGTCATTTATCTGCTCTTGATTTAATTTTAATTTTGCCTTTTAGTTAGTTTGAATAAAGGTTTGTCTATCTTGTTGACTTTCCAACTCTTTGTTTCATTGATTATTCTTTGTATTGTTCCGTTTCAATTTTATTGATTTCAGCCCTCAGTTTGATTATTTCCTGCCATCTACTTCTTCTGAGTGAGTTAGATTCCCTCTGTTCCAGAGCTTTCAGCTGTGCTGTTAAGTCACTTCTGTGAGAGTTCTCGAAGATTTTTATGCAGGCATCTAGTGCTATGAACTTTCCTCTTAACACTGCTTCCATTGTGTCCCATAAGTCTTGGTATATTATGGATACATTTTCATTAAATTCTAGGAAGTCTTTAATTTCTTTCTTTACTTCTTCCTTGAATCAGAGGTGGTTCCGTTGAGAGCCCTGCTTGCTTGCCAGCAGCAGGAGCTGAGATGTGTTAGGGGGCACATTTTGTGTCCTGTTGCCCAGACCTGGGTGCTGGCCTAGATGGCCTGGCCTGGCTGACATTCTGGGAGGGGGCAGCTCACTTCTTCTGCTGGGGCTCTTCAGAGGCTGTCTCAGGAAGCAGCTGAGGTTGGGTGGATTGGTGGTTTTGGGAAATGGTTTGAGTCTTATGGGTTAGAAGGTCCAATAAGGGGTGTAGATAGTCAGATTACAGGCAGGGGTCCTGCTTGTTTACCTGCAGCTGGAGCTCTTCTCTATCTGAATTCTTAATATCTATGCCACACACACAAGGGGACACAAGTCTGTAAAAGAAACACTACTACAGCTTGAATCACATATTGACTCTCTCCCACTGATAGAGTCTTTAATACTCCACTCTCACCAATGAACAGGCATCTAGACAAACCTAAACAGAAAAAATATTGGAGCTAACATATGTTCTAAACCTAACTGAACTAACATATTTACAAAACATTTCACCCAAACACAAAAGAATATATCTTCTTCTCAACACCTTATGGAACTTTCTCCAAAATTGACCACATACTCAGACATCAAGCAAGTTTCAACACATACAAGACAAATAAAATAACTCCCTGCAACCTATCAGACCACTGTGGATTAAAGCTACATTTCAACAATAAAAGAAACGACAGAAAGCCTATATAGTCTTGGAAATTGAACTACTATCTATTCAATGACTACTGGGTCAAGACAGAAATAAAGAAATAAATTAAACACTTCCTAAAATTCAATGAAAATGAGCATGCAATATACCCACACTTATAGAACCCAATGAAATGGTGCTAAGAGGAAAGTTCATAGCACTAAGTGCCTACATAAAAAAATAATCATAGACATCTACTAGCAGCTTAACAGCATACCTGAAAGTTTTAGAACAATAAGAAGTAAGTACATCCAAGAGGAATATATGGCATGGAATAATCAAACTCAGAACTACAATCAATAATATAAATAAAATAAAAATATACAAATAATCAATGAAACAAAAAGTTGGTTCTTCAAGAAAATCAACAAGATAGACAAACCTTTATCCAAACCAACTGAAAAACACAGAGAAGCTATCTAAATTGGCCAATCTCTTTCAGTAGCCTGTGAGGTACTTTCCACACCAAAGAGACCAGAATGTAGGGGTAATGTTCAATGAGCTGTGTGGATGTTGTCCTAATCAATGGAATCCCAATGTCAATATCTTTGGTGTGGGAAGTTACTCTACAGGCTACTGAAAGGGAAATGTAAACACCAAGCCAGCTATAAAACCTATGACCTACAATCTGTCTTTGCTCCAAAATGTATTGGGGAAATGGTGGCACAGAATTTGTGGGAGTAGCCAACGAATGTCTGATTTCAATTGAGGCCTACACCATGAGAGGAAGCTCATGTTTGACACTGTTTGGACGGCTAGAGACCTAAGGTAGAAGCAAACAAGACTGCTCTAAAAAAATTAATAAAATGATTCCTAATGATATTTTGCTATACTCATAGTCTGGTACCTCCACTCCTTAGAGGAGTGAAAAGTGGAGAAACTGTGGTCAAGATGTATTGTACGAGAAAAGAATCTATTTTCAGGGCTGGAGAGATGGCTCAGAGGTTAAGAGCACTGACCGTTCTTCCGGAGGTCCTGAGTTCAATTCCCAGCAACCACATGGTGGCTCACAACCATCTATGATGGCGCCTGGTACCCTCTTCTGTATACCTTATACATAATAAATAAATATTTTTCTTAAAAAAAAAGAGGGCTGCAGAGATGGCTCAGAGGTTAAGAGCACTGACTGTTCTTCCGGAGGTCCTGAGTTCAATTCTCAGCAACTACATGGTGGCTCACAACCATCTATGATGATACTCTCTTCTGTATACTGTATACATAATAAATAAATCTTTTTTAAAAAGAATCTATCTTCAATAATAAAAAATAAGTTTAATCTCTTTAAAACATGAAATTTCTTTTTAAAAATCAAAAATTTCATTTAAAAGTTCAAAATCTCTCAACTGTGTACTCCTATAAAAGTAAAAATTGAGTTAAATACTTTATTTCAAAAGGGAAAAACCAGGGAATAGTCACAGTCTTAACAAAGCAAAACAAAACTCCAACAGTATAAATAACTCTATTTTCAATTATCTGAGATTCACTCACAATCTGGGCTCCTCCAAAGGGCTTGGGTCACTTCTCCAGCTCCACTCTTTGCAGCACACACAGCTTGTTTTGGAGGCTCCAGCTGGCTCCACTGCTGCTGTTGTTCTTAGTGGTCATCTCATGGTACTGGCATCTCTAAAATACTAGGGTCTTCTGCAGCAACTGGGCTACACTTTCACTAATAGCCTCACCTCTCTTCATAGTGCAAAGCTTCATTTTTGTTTTCATGGCCCTTTCCGTCCTGGGCCTTCAATTGCCACTGAGGCTGCACCATCACCAATGGCCTCTTCTCCTGGCCTCTCATAGTTTCAAGCCTCAGCAGCTCTCCATGACCCCCTTATGCCTTCAAAACAATTATCACCTGAGTGTCTCTTTCACTACCAAGCCTGTGCATATTTTTAAACACACTGTGACACATTTATACATTTTTTTTCTGTCTGGATCTGTCTTTACTGTGTATCTGTAACCTTTCTTGTCTTCATGAGCCACAAAACCCCACACCCTTCAGGGGCTCTGCTCACACAGGCAGCTCGAGCGCACAGGCAGCTGATATTCTTTTAGTGTACAATGTTAAGATCTTACTAGACTGCTGTTTTCTGGGCCTATACACCTTTCAGAGCTCCTAACAATGGTGGCCAAAGAGGGCTTAGAGCATCTGACTTCACTATAGAACTGTTCTTTCCCCGAAATGGCCTTCTTCCAAGAGAGATTACATTCTACCCTAGTAGCCTGAGGTTGTCCAAGACCAATCATAAACAATATGACAGAAAATGAAGCCCACTTGCTTCCAGGTGCAACCAATTGTGTGGTAGGACTAAGATCTTGAGCTTCCTATAGAGTCTTGCTCAAAGTAGTTTCCGGTTGAAATCACTACTTTCCTTTCTTTTCTGTTCCTCTTTCTCCTCTTCCCCCTTCTCATTTTTTGTGAAACTATGTTTCACTATGTATTCATAGCATGCTAAGCAACCTGGAACCCTGTGTAGACTAGGGCTGGTCTTGAACGTGCATTGATCTTCTTGCCTTTGCTTCCAGAGTGCTTGAATAATAAGTGTGGTCACCACACTCGGTCATCATCTGCCCCCTCCCCACTGGCCATGTGTGTGTGTGTGTGTGTGTGTGTGTGTGTGTGTGTGTGTATTAGGTATGGAATTTAGGGACCTGTGAATGCTGGGAAACACTGAGCCACACTAGCATCCACATTCTTAATAGTTTTGTTCTATTCCATTTTCTTCCCTTTCCCTACAGCACTCCTTCAATAAATCAGTGGCTCAAGAGATCTAGTGTCTGGTTTTTGCATCAAGAACCTTAATAAAGATACATCCCTGTTGGAGATGTTGAAGATGGAACCCAGACCCTCATGCAGGCTATTTATGCAAGTATTCTGAAACTGAGCTATATCCCCAGTAGACAGGATCTTTAGGTGGAATATAAGAGTAATCCTACATAGCAAAAATGTCTTGCCACAGTGCCCATCAGGAGTTGTATTCTGCTCTCTTACCACTGCTTTATCAGGTTCTCTGTCTCCCCATCCCTTATCCCAATGAGCTATTAAATAAAGCTTTTGCCTCCTCAAAGTCTAATCTTGCTATATGATCTCTCCATTCACTGCCTCAATTCAGATTCTCTGGACTTAATTAGAAATTACCTATTACCTATTCACCCAAGATAGGACTCTATGACTGGATTCTTTGCCTTTTCTGAGATTCAATGTTCTTCTGTGCAAATGTATGAAGATTAGCAGTTTGTAATAGTTTTACCTTACAGGAGAAGTTAATGAATGGAAATCATTACTGCTCTGGTAGTAAGAAGATAGCCAATGAAGTGTTTTGAAGATGAAGTAACATGTTCAGAGCTGTCATTCAGAAAGACATCAGTAGGCAGCTAATAGGCCCTACCTGGGTTGAAGAGATATTTCTTCATGTCTCCCTAGGAAAAAAAAATTACACAAGCACCAACCTTATGAGTATGCCATCTTGGACATTCAGCCCTTCACTTGTTCAGATGACCACAGCCCTAATTGGCCCTAATTAGAGGGACTTTAGAGGCCCTAAGAAACAATGTTTTTGGTTAAGAGCTTTCTTCATTTCTAAACATAAAATTGTGGGCAGACTAGAATGACTGCTCAATGCTACTAAGTACTGGGGTAAAAATAGTTATACAACAGTAATTTGCTAGCCTTACAGTCTTCCAGTGTATTTATTAAATGCCTTTTCCTATAGGAAACATCATAGTGTAATCAAATACAGTGGTTTCACATCTTGTGATCAGAGAGACAGAACAAGCATAGCTTGATCATAGACATAAAAAAAAATGGAGCAATATTTTTTTAATCTGAAGTAGAAATGGAGCTCACAGGAGTGGTTTCCAAAGCAGTGTCTTCCTCCAACAAAGTGTGGGGATTTTATTCACAGAACCAATTGTCCTAGTTAGCTCTAACTGTCTATGGCACAACCTGTTGGGTCCTTCTGAGGCCATAGGGTTGAGGCCCAGTGTAAATTCCTAAGCCTTCCTAGAGTTTGGCGACCTGTCTCTGGCCATAAGCTCCACGTGTGGTTGACTCAGCACCGCCTCTGCCTAGCCTCTGCTAACATAGTAAAATATTATTGGCCTTTTTTCCCCACCCCACCTTCCCCATCCCAAGATTCTCATCCCCTTCTCACAACCCTATATAAGTCACAGACTGATGCAATAAAGTGAGTTCTTGCTTCAACAAGGCTTCCGACTCAGCGTGTGATTTCCCCCGGTGGCTAGGGGGTGCTGGGTCATCGACACTCATCATCCGGATCCAACCCCAGGGAGAGGCCAGCTGGTCTGAATCTCCCTCCACCCTATCTGCCAGACAGAATCTGGCAACAACCTAGAATCACATGAGAAGGGAATCTCAATTGGGGGTTTTTATACATCAGATTGGCCCATGAATACTAATTGATGAAGTGCCCAGCCCACTGTGTGTAGCACAATTTACTGGGATGTATAAGAAAGCTAGCTAGAAATGAGCTGTAAGGGAGTCAGAAGGCAGAATTTTGGGGTTGGTTCTCTCTACTTCATGTTTGCATTTGATGTGTGGGCTCATGGCTGTTGTTGCTGTCACACTTCCCCACCATAATGGTGAAGGACCCTTTGAAACTGTACACCATATATGAACCCTTCCTTCTCTACTGTTGTATCATAGAAATAGAAAAGTAACTAATACATACTACTTAAGTACTGTTATCACCACACAGTACTGAGGTACATCAGAACTTCTTATTTTTATCAAACTGAAGACTAATAAAGATACATTACAACTGAATTGTACCTAAGACAAGTTGAACCTAATAGCCATCCACAAAACATCCTATTCAACAGTAACTCAATAGTAAATATTCTCTGCAATAGGTCATATGATATACCACAAAACAAGACCCAATAAATTTTTAAATCATGAAATTATGTTGGGTACCTTTTCTGATGATAATGCAATAGAGTTAAAAATCAATAACACAGGAAACTTTTTGAAATTATAACAATATTTGTATTCTATAATTATGGCTCTAATGCTTGGTACCAAATAGGTAGTTAATGAACATTTGTCATCTTTCACCGACACAGAAGTAATGAAATAAAAAGCCTTTGCTGCAATTCAGATCCAGGTATGGTGTGCTCTGAAAGAAAATGGCTCCCATAGGCTCACAGGGTATGGCACAATTAGGAGGTATGGCCTTGTTGCAATAGATGTGACACTGTTGGAGGAAATGTGTCACTGTGGAGGGCTTTGAGGTCTCAGATGCTCAAGTCAGGTTTAGACATTTACTTCCTGTTGCCTGCTGATCTGGATGTAGAAGACTCAGCTCCTCTAGCAGCATGTTTGCCTGCATGTTTCCCATCATTAGGATAATAAACTAAACCTCTGAAACTGTAATCCAGCCCCAATTAAATGTTTTCCTTTGTAAGAGTTGCCATGGTTATGGTGCCTCTTCACAGCAATAGAAACTCTAAGACACCAGATAAAAGAATAACTATCAATCAGAGTAAAAAGCCCTAATTAACAGCGATTTAGATCAGTAAAAACTCACTTGCCTAGCTTGTATAAAACTCTGGTGTGGAATGCTCACTTCTAGGCATGACAGCTATTGCACTGTTGGACTCACAGCTGTGATTACCTGTATAAGACCTCCATAAGAGCTCTATATTGTTCTTATCAAAACCCTGTGATGGGAGGGGAGAGGCTCCTGGGGCCCTGTGATGGTTTGAAAGAAAATGGCCCCCAAAGGGAGTGGCACTATTAGGAGGTGTGGTTTTATTGGAATGGGTATGGCCTTCTTAGAGGAAGTGTGTCACTGTGGAGGTAGGCTTTGAGGTCTGATGTATGCTCAAGCCACACCCAGTATCTCAGACTATTTCCTGTTGACATCAAGTCAAGACATAGGATATTTGCCTACTTCTCCAGCACCATGTCTTCCTGCATACCTCCATGTTGCATCATGACCAATGGACTAAACCTCTGAAAATGTAAGCCACCCAATTAAATGTTTTCCTTTATAAGAGTTGCCATAGTCATGATGTCTCTTTGCAGCAATAGAAACCCTAACTAAGACAGGCTCCATCCTCCTTGAGGATTTGTACTTAGATAACAGTTTATAGAAGAAGGGGAGATATTATCATGGGAGATAAGGGCTGTAATAAGGTACATGTGCTTTTATGAACAATCCCCAACCCTGTAGCAAACCTAATTAAATTCATTGGGTCACAAACACTAGGTCTGAATGTAGAAGGGGCAATAGTTGGAAAAGGGACAAGAAGAGAATGAAACAGGGTGAACATGATTGAAATATACCATGTATATGTATGAAAATGACATGATATATATATGCATATATATCCATAAGCTATATATGCAAGCTACTTTTCACATAAGAATTTCAGTTATCTTTGATACAAGATAAATGAATACTACCAAGTTCTTACAATTTCCTTAAGCAGAAAATGTAATTATTTTGTAAAGCACTTTGCTGACTAGTTTTATGTCAACTTGACAAAAGTTATAGCCATCAGAGCAGAGGGAAACTCAATTGAGAAAATGCCACCATAGCACTGGGCTGTAGGGAAGACTGTAGGGCATTTTATTAATTAGTGATTGATTGAGGAGGGCACAGTCTATTATGGGTGATGCCACCCTAGACTGTTGGACCTGAGTTCTATAAGAAAGCCACAATCTATAAGATAGGACTTTCTAGGGCATTTTCTTAATTATTGATTGATGAAGAGGGCCCAGTCCATTGGGCCCAGCCTAACATCCCTGGGCTGTTGGACCTGCGTTCTGTAAGAAAGCAGGCTGAGCAAGTCAGGAGGAGCAAGTCAGTGATCAGTATCCTTCTGTGGCCTCTGCATCAGCTCCTGCCTCCAGGTTTCTACCTTGTTTGAGTTCCTGATTTCCTTCAGTGATGAACACTGCTGCAAAACTGTAAGTCAAATAAACTCTTTCCTCTCCAAGTTGCTTTGGTTATAGCATTTTATCACAGCAATAGAAATCCTAACTAGGACAAGAACCTACTTTGTTTTTTTTTTAACTGAATTTTTTTATATAATATGTTTTGGTCACAATTTCCCTTTCCCAAGCTTCTTTCAGATCCTTCTCCACTCCAGAACTCTATCCTTCCTTTCTTTCTCTTTAAAAAACAAACAGGAAAATAAAACAATGCAGAATGGAAAAACAGAAAGTACAAGAAGCACTCACCCAAACATAAAAACACAAAAGCAGAAGCCAAAATACAAGCAAAAGACCAGGAAGATAAAAAAAGTTCAAACAAAGCAATATGGGGCAAAAAAAATATATGCAAAACTACCTTTAAATTTGTTTTGTGTTGGTCATCTACTGCTGGGCTGGGGCCTACCCTTAAGAGTTGTTTACATATCATTGAGATTCCACTGGAAAAAACTAAGTTGTCCATTAAAAGCAGTTGTCAATTACAGATAGGTAAAATACTTACTTACTTTGAGGTTTCAGCAATAATGCTTCTATAAATCTATAAATGGTAAGCATTCACGTTATAGGCAGTGAACATACATTAAAATTCCTGAGATAATAACAACTTCATTTTCAACTTTCTATACAATAATTTGTCAAATAAATAATTGAAATCTAATTGTAAGACTCTTTTTAATTCTATTCATAGTTATATGAATAGAATATATCAAATAATTCTTTTATAGACCACTTATCTTGGCAATACTGACCCTTAGGTTCCTTCCCTCAGGGGCTGGGGGGAAATGTTTGGAGATAGAGCCCTAGGTGTACACTTTACTTCTAATCTGTGTTTCTAAGTTCTGTAAAGTTTAAGTACCAAGAGGTTCTTTATTCTTGGAAAAGAGAAAAAATAATTTGTGGACAGATTAATTTGCAAGATACAGAGACATGCTTTCAAGCTATTGACTAACATGCAAGGCTCAAAACAGACTTGGCTTTATTTTCCTCTAACAGTGAAAATATTCAATATAAAATTTTCTTAAACAAATGCTCCAATTTTCTCTTCTCAAAAGATTCCGCTTTTGCCACCCAAACAAATAAGCATAAAAATGGGCTCCCCAGCAATACTCATTATACGACAGCAACATTTGTGCACAGGCCAGCAGTGGGGAATATAATGCAAGAGATAATTTGAACCTGGCCCCAAAATGATGTTAAAGCATAATGAAGGGTTTTGGAAAAAATACAAACCTTGACTTTGTTCTTAATGTGTGTGTTTTGTATTATGTGTGAGGCTTTTTTGGGTGGCTTACACAATACAAAACTCACATGGAATTAGAACACTGGACTATTCTCCAATAACCAGAGGCAATGTGTTCACGGTCTGGGATCTTTAAGCACAAAGGATCTGGAAAGAGCTTTCTAAGTCTCTTCTACTGACTCCCTTCTGCCCCAGCTGGTCTATTTCCTGTCATGTTCTTCTCAGAGGAAATGAGAAAACTTCTCCCCATGTTAGAAGTCAGTATCTGTTCTCCATGTAGATCCTTAGTTTTCTCAAACATTTACTAGAAATGAGCATTCAGCTTTCACATGCCCCAGCTCCTTCAGACTAAGCAAGCCCTTAGATGTGCTTGGAAACTGCAAGTGATACATGAGTCTTTGTTAGTATAGGAGGATTGGAACAGGTCAGTGTGAAGAAGTGGAGAAAAGGAGAGTGGCTGACACTTGAAAACGAGATATCCTCCTCCTAGTTTTCGTTCTGTTATTCCAAGCCTACATTTGCCGTGCTGGAACATTCAGTATACCTCTTGAAAGTGCCCAAGTAACAACCATACTTCCTTGCTGCTACCCACTAACAAATGAAACTCAAAAAAAAAAATGTGACCAAAAACAGACTGGTTCTATGTGGTTGGAAACATAAGATGATGGCCTTAAAGTTGGCTCTCTGTATCTACAGGTTCTTCAGCTTGACCATCTACATATTTGACTATCTATAGATCCAATAACACCAGACAAATGCTATACTATTACTGCCGTGTATTATAGAGTTAAGCCTACAAAAGTTGTGTCTGGACCAAACATATAGTTTGTTTTGTTGGTATTGTTACTATTCACTATTGCAACTGTTTCCATTTTATTAAATTATATTTTTAAAACAAAGCATTTCACCTCAAAGGTAATACTCATGTCTGCATGAGTTTATGTATACCACGTGTGTGCAGGTACACATGTAGTTCAGAAGAGGGCATCAGAAGAAGGGTCCTGAGAACTGAACTCCAGTTCTAAAAGAAACACTCTTCCATTGTTGGTGGGATTGTAAGCTTGTTCAGCCACTTTGGAATACAATATGAAGGTTTCTCAGAAAATTGAGAATCAATCTCCCCAAGGACCCAGCAATACCACTTCTGGGTGTATACCCTAAAGAGGCACATTCACACTCCAAAGGTATTAGCTCAGCTATGTTCATAGCAGCATTATTTGTAATAGAAAGAACCTGGAAACAACCTAGATGTCCCTCAACTGAAGAATGGATTAACAAACTGTGGTACATCTACACAATGGAATACTACTCAGCAGTAAGAAAAAATGATATCCTAAAATTCACAGGCAAATGGATGGATTTGGAGAACATCCTCCTGAGCTAAGTATCACAAACTCAGAGAGATAAGCAGGGGATGTACTCACTCACTAGTGGTCTCTAAACAAACAAACAGGAAAAAAAAGCCAAACATGCCCAAGCAGCAAACCACAACCACTGAACAGCTTGGGATCAGAAACACTCTGGACTGACCCTTCAAACCCCAGTCCATCTATAGGAACACCTGACTCACTCTTGAGGGAGGGAGGACAAAACTGGATTTGGCCAGGAGTGAAGACTGATCCAAGCATTGTTGGGCCAGTGTGATCATAGGACTGTCTGCTCCCTGCCAAGGGAGGGGATGGGGAGTTGCAGAGAAGAAAAATGATCAGATGGGGTGGGAGGGGGAAGAGACCTTCAATAAGGATATACAGGGATGGAAAAAAAATTCAGAGGGAAAGCTGAACACAAAGAAAATATATGTGTAGTAATCTTATTTGTATTTCCACCCTTGATAAGCCATGCTTATGATTATTATCCTCTGTATAGTTATTGTTAACTCTTCGGCATTTTTAAATTCTTTTTACTGTTTTTTTTTGATAAATACAAAATAAAGAAGGAAAAAAAAAAAGAACATGAGTGTCCCTAACCACTGAACAGATCATTTCTTCAACTCCTTATATTAGATATGTTAAATCATCCAGAGATGATGTAAAATCCACAAGAAGATGCAAACACCACACTATTTCATATAAGGGACTTAAATCTTAGATTTTAGTATTCTGGCAAGGCTCTTCTTGCATCCATCTCCTGTATATAGCAAAAAGTGAATGTCTATGGCATAGACTTTATGCATTTTAGCCTTAGGTACAGTTTTCCTTAAGTACTTGGAAGAAGCTGTGTAAATTCATAGTACAGTTTAAAGGCAAAGCTGGCTTCTATAAGCACCTGCTCTGGGCCAGACATTATACCTGTCTCAGAATGTCATGTGTTAACTGCACGCTCTAATGACTTAGTTTTGAAATTGACAAATAAAGTTATTTTAAAGATTAATTACAATGTCTGATGAAAAGAGCTGTCAAGGGGTCTACAACAATGTATTTGATAATTATAACCATATGCAACTGTGAAGGAACTGTAGCATTTCTCATTAATTAATGTCCTCATGTTTAGAAGGATTGAGCTGTACGTACTATTTGTCTGGGATAGCATTTGTTCTTATAGCCTAGGCTGGCTGGGAACTTGTGATGATTCTGTTTCAGCTTCTCATGCCCAAGGATTACAGGATAACATCACCCTTACCACTACCACCATCACCTGCTGGTATATCACTTCTGAAACTAAAACTTAAAAGGATAAAATGCCTCTCACTTTGTGTCCTGTTTGAATTCCTGCCCTGATTGGTTTACTTTGACAAATAATCAAAAAACATTAAGCTTTAATATAGGAAATTTGAGCCCTCTGTTAGACTATCAATAGCACCTTAGTCTTTTGATATTTGTTCTTGGTACTAAAATTGAATATCCAGATGAAAGAAAATACTGACTTCCTAGAAATTCTGAATAAAAGAAGAAAGCAGTAAAGAGATTTTATTTCACTAGAACAATGAATCAAAAATGAGAACCACTGGCACTTAAGCATATTTGTGAGTTTGAAGAGATTCTAACCACAGACATCTTTTCTGTAGCCAGTAGAATGGCATTAGCAGCCAAGGCTTAAAGCATGTGAAGAACGCACAATTAAAATATCTTGAAATCAATGTCACTAGGACAAGCTTGTAACACACAATAAAGATTTTCCAAGTCCAGGGAAGAAAGGAGAACAAGGCAGGCTAGCTGACGATTGCAATCTAATGCGAGGTGTAGTAGTACATGCTTGTAATCTCAGACTAGAGGAGAATCCTTGTCTCAAAAATAAAGTAAGTAAATAGTAAAACAACCCAAACCAAACAGCAATGAGAGAAAAGTCAGAAAATAATGGAACAATTTGTCAAATGAAAGGAAAGCATAAATCCCTGTCCCTGGATACAGGCTAGAGACAGAAGAGGCAACATGTTTCTGTTATCTCCAACCAAGTGGAAAATAATGCTGCCATTTGTGGCCCAATACTGAACGGGTAAACTGGAGTGGGAAAAGGACATCCTCTATGGCAAACCTTAGAACAAAAATCAGGGGACAGAACCAATGTGTGGTGGTTAAGGATCTGAGGGAGGACTGGTAAGTTGAGGAAAGCCAACTAACATTATAGGACAAATTGTTCCAAATTGCTCTGGATTGCAGGCCAGGGTGCAAGGGGATCTTGTCACTTTATCAGGGGTTGCCTAGCTTTATAATATCTTGTTTTTTCTTGACTCCTAAAGAGATTACAAGAGTAACATTCAGAATCATATGGAATATTCAGCATATTTTCAAACTTGGAGAAATCTTAGTGGTTGCACTGGATAATTTTATGTCAACGACACATTCTGAAGTCATTATAGAGGATGGAGCCTCAATTAAGAAAATGCCTCCATAAGATGTGGCTTAGGCAAGCCTGTAGGGCATTTTCTTAATTAATGACTGATGTGGAAGGACTCAAACCATTGTGGGTGGAGCTACATTTGGGTTGGTGGCCTTGGGTTCTATTAGAAAGCAGAAAGAGTAAGCCAGTAAGCAGCACCCCTCCATGCCTTCTACATTAGCTCCTGCCTCCAGGATCCTGCTGACTTCCTTCAGTGATGAACTGTGATAAGGAAGAATAAGTAAAACAAACCCATTCTTCCCCCAAGTTGATTTAAGTCATAATATTTTCATCACAGCAACAGTAATCCTAACCAAGACAATGGTTATTTGGTTCTGTTGTTTTTGTTCTGGATGAACATCTGCAGTCCTCAATAAATGACCTTTTTTTGCCTTTAGAGGTCCTTGGCTCAATTTTTATTTGTCAGTTTGCATGCTTATACTGACTTTCTTCTTTCCCCACCCCTTTTGTCTTTTTCTCTAAATCAAACTAAGGGACTCAAGCATGCCAAATAGATGCTCTACCACAGAGCTGTATTTCCAGCTCTTTACCTTTTATTTTAAGACAGAGTCTCACTAAATTGCCTAGACTGGCCTTGAACTACCTATGTAGTCCAGACTAGCCTTAAGCCAGTAATATTTCTTCCTCTGTCTCCATTAAGTGCTAGGATTACAAGAATATATGTGCCTCTAGGCACAGTTTGTATTGGCTCCTCTGACAACTGTATTTTCTCAGAGCTGTCTGTCAGCCCCAAACTCCTGGAATTGTCCAAAATTTCCTACTTGGTAGTCATTGTGGGCAAATGATACAACTTCTTAAACTTCTCAGATCCCCTAATTATTACAAAAGAGCATGATTTTACATTCTCACCATAAATGATTGAGAGTTCTTGTTGTTCCAAATTCTTATGGACATCTGATACACAAAGAAACCGAGAAAGGTATATAGTCAGGTATGGTGCAAGAAATCTGATTATATTGAAAGAAACTCAGAGCCAGATATCAGGGAAAGGCTGAAATATCAGAGAAAGGAAACATCACAGTCAAATTTCACCCAGCTGTTTTCCAACTTCCTCAGCCTTGCTCCTGGTTGCTTCTATCTCTGCTGTTTTCCTACGCCCAGCTTAAATGTCCTTCTCCCAGCTGTATCCCATCCAGGTTAGGATTAAAGGAATGAGATACTCTATTTTGTGGCTAGCCTTGAATTCACAGAAACACAGAAAGTTCTGTCTCTGGAGTTATGGGATTAAGGGTGTCCACTCTCAGGCTTTCCCTGTGCTGGGATTAAAGGTGTGTGCCATTGAGGCCCAGCTGTTTGGCCTTGTACTCAAAGATCAAGAAATTTCTGAGCTGTCTGCCTAGGTTTTGACTGTGTGTTGATCTCTCGATATTCCAGATTTTATTAAATATGTAACTTATCACCACAAAGATATCTTCACTCTTGTGTTCATAATTGGTTTTTATTTCTTAGCCCATGGCCTCTCTGCGCCATGGAGTCACTTTGTCATGCCTTCTCCACGACTAAATTCCTCTGAATTTATGAGTCAAAATAAATCCTTCCAGCAGTAAATTGCTTCTGTGGAACATTTTGTCATAAGGATGACAAAAGTAAATAATATAATTAATTTCCAGGAACTGGGGTTACTGCACATTGTTTGTAGCTGGTGAGATACTGCTGAAGAGCTTCAGGATTTTGGTTACGTAGAAATATCTTCTAACAAGAAATTGAAGAGGATATCAGAAAATGGAAAGCT
>PVIH01004481.1:47257-82456 GCA_004025045.1 Sigmodon hispidus
TCAAAATCCCAACACAATATTTTTTGGACCTTGAAAGAACAATACTCAATTTCATTTGGAATAACAGGAAAGCCAGGATTGCCAAAACAATTTTACTCAACAAAAGAACCTCAGGAGGTATCACCATCCCTGACTTCAAGCTATACTATAGAGCTACAGTAATAAAAACAGCCTGGTACTGGCATAAAAACAGACTTGTAGATCAATGGAATAGAATTGAGGATCCAGACATTAGCCCAAAAACCTATGAACACCTGATCTTTGACAAAGAAGCCCAAAACATTCAAGGGAAAAAAGATAGTATATTTAACAAATGGTGTTGGCATAGCTGGATGGAAGTGTGTAGAAAAATGCAAATAGATCCGAGCCTGTCACCCTGTACAAAACTCAAATCCAAGTGGATCAAAGACCTCAACTTAAACCCAGCCACTTTGAACTTGATAGAAAAGAAAGTGAGAAATATCTTCTAACTATGATGACTATAGTTACATATTATTGCTATTATTTCAATCAAAGTGTTCCTTTAAGATTCACATATTAAACATGTGGTACACATGGTTTTTAGCCTGGTACTATTTGGAGGCAGTAGAAGGTAGGATGCCCTGGCCATTGAGGCCTTCAACATGGACCTGAAACTGAGGGTGAGACAAATGGGAGACAGGAACACAAAAGAATAGAGTGTGGAGAGCTGCATTGTACCACGCCCTAAAGGTGGTGCTGGTTTCCGCCTTCCACCTTCCTGATGGGATAGTGAGTGCTCTTGGGAATAAACAACTCCTTATTGGCTGTAGGCGAGGATGGTGGCTTGCTTCTGCGTCCTAGGACCTATGGGCGATGTCCACGTGGCTTACTGGGATTGGAGGCCCAGAGGGTATGACCGGACTTCCCCCCGGGGTCATTTGTCGTTTGTCATCTGTCTGAGAGTGAGAGTGAGAGTGAGTGAGTGAAAGACAAGAAGATATCTGAAATGCCCGAATAAACTGCAGAGAGAAGGATCCGGTGTTGCGTCTTCCTTGCTGGCGAGGTCGCACACGACAATAGAGGGCAAAACAAAAACCTCCTGATCAAGCCCCCAACTTTATTTTTCATCTAGCAATTAAATAGGGACTCAATGTGGGAAAGTTCACACAGACAGATATGGTAGGGACATTTCACAGTCAAAAGGTATTATGCTAAAACAGGATGTGTTACTTTGGAAATCTACCTATCATTTGCCTAACTGGAAGAGGGACACCTGTTCTCTGGGAGTCTGACTGGAAAGGAGACACCTGTTTGTTGTCTGGGGGAAAAAACTTAAGTCATAGTAAAAGGAAGCCTAATTTGAGTCTTGCCTGCAGGGCTGAATTCCTAGCATAGATTGAGACAGTGGGCACATTGGCCCTCGGTTCCCAACTGTAAGACCTACAGGAAGAAACATAGATCTTTGGGTGTACCTTTGAAGGGGCCTGGGAGATTCTAGTCTCTTCTTTTCTTTCTTTGTTTCCTGGATGCTATGATGACGTGTTTTCCACCACTGTGAGCCCTAACCACCACTGCCTCATTACAGGCCCAAAGCATCAAAACCAAGTGACCTTGGTCTGAAGTTGTGAGTTAGAACAGGCCTCCTCTCCTTTAGGGTGACTTTAGCAGGTATTTTGTCACAGTGATAAGAGACTGACTAACACAACTGTCACTTTTTAAAACACTAGTTAAAGGTGTAGCTTAATGGTAAAGTGCTTTGCTAGTGTGTGTGAGGCTGTGGGTTCCATCTTCAGCACAACAGGGCAGGAAAAAAATAAGCATGGTTGTGTACTCCTATAAATCCTATACTTCAGGGGCTTAGGCAAAAGAATCACAAGCTGGGGACAAAGAATGCTAAGAACAAAGGTCAGGTTCCCAAAGCTGCCATCATTGAATGCTTCTAAGCAGACAGTAATAAATGTTCTTTGGCATCTGAGTTATGAAGAAATGTGTGACAATGTGAAAATATTTAGAAAGAAAAAATCAGTCAACCTTGGCAAAATATAAGCATGAGTCTGTGAGAACTGGGGCACCACCACTCTGACCCCTTGCTTTCAGCCTTTGATTCTGCTTTGTTGTTTGTTGGTTTGGGTTGGGGTTTTTGTTTGTTTTGTTTTTTGCTTTGTTTTTGTTTCAAAAGGTTTCCTATTGGTCAGACAGGCCCGGAATTTACTAAGTAGCCCAGGCGAGCCTCAGATTCATGATAATCTTCCTGCCTCAGCCTCCAGAGTGCTAGGATTATAAGTGTCAGCTCTGCTCTGCTAAAACAACAATTTGCTTCAAGCTGCTGATTCCTTAAGTGCTCTGATTTGAACTTGAAGCAGGTGCTCAGTGAATCTCCAGAAATAAATCCCTTGCGATAGGAGCTGAGAATTTCCTCCTTGAACCCTAAAGGACTGCCAGTGACCCTGGAGGTGTGTAGTAAGGACCCTACTGAGGCTCCTCACCCAACATATGAACAGCATCCTATTTGCCTAGAAAGTTCTGCTTTATAAACTGAGGAGCCAGGTGTGCTTTGAGGTACTTGTCATCTTGCTTTATGGCTGTTCTGTGGTAAGGACAGTTGCTCATACTTGATCTCATGCTTCACCTCTAAAGCTGAAGGATCTGTCTGAAGGAGCTTCTATAGAAACCAGAGAAGATGTCCATAAATCAATACAAATTACAGGGATGCACATAGGCAAATATTCCAAAACAAGAGTGCAAAAGGAACAGAGAAGACAGGTTTGCTCTAGTAATCAAGGGAAACAGAAGCTATTAAACTCCAGTAGAATTGTGAAGTCAGGGATTACTCTGTCTGATGGTGCATGTGAACTTATAGGGCTGTGTTTTAGAAGGAAAAAAGATTCAGTGAAGGAGAACTGTGAGAAAGTTGACCAAAATGCAAACTTTAGCTCCCAGGCTGACTACAAACCAGATTTCTATATTGGGGAAGCACCGTATGTCATGAGTCTTGGCATCACAGTGACTATACTAGTCCGATTTTCCCAGAGAGGCAAAACAAAGAAAATATCTATGATGGTTAATCTGTAATGTCAATTTGACTGAATTTAGAAACACCCGGGAGCAATACCTCTGGACGTGTTTTTGAGAGTATTTTCAAAGTTTAACTGGGGTGGGAAGATGCACCCAAATTTGCTTGGCACTACTCCATGGGTTTCAATCACACATGGAATAAACAAAAAGAAAACAAGTTGAACTCCAGCAGTTATCTCTCTGTGTTTCCTGGCTCCTGATGCAAAGTGACCAGCGAATTCATTCATCTACCTCTGTCTTAGTTAGGGTTTTATTGCTACCATAACCATGGCAACTCTTATTAAGGAAAACATTTAATTGGGGCTGGTTTATAGCTTCAAAGGTTTTGTTCATTATCAACATAATAAGAAGCATGCAGGCAGATATGGTGCTGGAGAGGTAGCTCAAGTACGAAGAAGAGAGAGTGACACTGAGCCTTGCTTGAGCACCTGAAACCTCAGAGCCCAACCCAGTGATATATTTCCTTCAACAAGGTCACACACACACACCTACTCCAACAAGGCCAAATCTTCTAATAGTGACACTCCTTGTGGGCCCATGAGGACCATTTTCATTCAAACCACCATAGCCACCATATCTTCCCTGTCATGATCGATTATACCCCTATATTGTGGGCCAAAAATAAACCATTCCTTAAATTACTTTTGCCAAAATTTTGTCACAGCAATAAGAAAAGTAACTACTACACAATGTGAAAGATTATCAGAGTAATGAGCTCACGTGACCAAATTGCCTGATAGGTCCTGTGAGAAGCCACCTGCAAGCCAGAGATCCACAGATGCTGACAACATGGCTTTAGGACATTTCTAGAAACTTCAGGCTTTAGGACATTTCTAGAAACTTCAGAACCAGGGAAACTGATAGAACAACCACTATCTCAGGTCAAAAGCCTGATAACTCTCAAGGAACCCTTAGTGCAATTTTCAGAGTCAAAGACTAAAGAACCTAGAGTTCTGATGCCCACAGACAGGAAGACTGGTTTTAGAAACAAAAGACAATCTCTCTGTTACACAAAGGAACAAATGAACAAACCACAAGCAGCTAAATAGCTTAGCAAGACCTTGTTTTCATTTTTTCAAAATGGGTGCTCCAAGATACAAACTGAGCTAGCAAACACACAGGAAAACCACTTGGGCTTTATTCTAAGCAGGTTATGACTGTACCTTTTTCCTGTTAGCTAGGGTTGGGCCTCACCATCTTTCAAGATTGGTTAGTTTTTGAAGGAAAGAAGGAATATAGTTAGGGGTTACTTAGTTCCCAGAATGCAGTAGGGGCTCTGTATAAACAAAGGTTTTTACCGTAGAGAGTGTGAAATATTTACATAAAGGTTTTACAACATAGGGGAAGATAAAATAATTTTCATAAAGTATTATAGAGGTTAATATGTAATGTATCATACATTAGCATGTCTCCCTATGTGAAGGAGACAAAAGCAGAAAGGATGAAACAAAGACAGGCAAGGCCTTGTCTATCATTTCATTTTCCTTTCCCACATTGCACACTAGTCCCAACTCACACACCAAGTTTATCTAAAAATACCCTCATAGACATATATTCTTTAAAAAAAATCCACACATATCACCATCTTTACCTATAGCCCAGGTCGATCTTATACTTGTTATACTACTATCTTGGAGTCCTCGGTAGCTGGGATTAAAGGCCCATGCCTGCAGGCAAGGAACAATCTAGGTATCTCTCAATTAGTCAGATTGACACCCAATGTTTATCATACTGACCATAAATAAAATAATGCCTCTTCTCAAAGTAAAAGTGAAGAAATCATAGACTATACCTGGTAATATTCTTATCTCATGAGCCCAAAATGACAGCATCATTGCTTATCATTGGACTATCAAGGAAAATGTGTATACTTTGGGACTTCAAGGAGTTCGGATTACACAGAGCTCTCCTTCTGGGATATCTCAGAGAAAAGGCTTCAGAAGAGCAACAGTCTCAATTTTAGAACTGCTGTTTGCCTTAGCTATCTCATAGGACCTTATGGCCTAGACCCAAATCAGTCTTTTAAGAATATTGTCAATAGTGTGAGAGCTTCACCCTGGCATCCCACTCAGTTCTATTTGGCATAAACTTCCCAGAACACAATCTTCCTCCTCTGAGTCTCTGTGGCAGTTTCTCCATGGCTGCCTTAAGATACAGTTCAGCCCCCAGTAGCAGTTCTCATAAGAGTCTATCCTCATCCTCCCCTTCTGTGAGCCTTGTGAGAAAACAACATTCGGCAAACTCCATAGGGTTATCTTAGGCCATTTTCAGTTGTGACAAAATACCACAGACTAGGTGTCTTACTTTGCTTCTCTGTTACTGTGATAAAACACTCACCAAAGCAACTTGAAGAATGAGATTATTTTGCTTATACTTCTGTATCCTTCTCTATCACTGAGGGAAGCCAAGGCAGAAACTCAAGTGTGAACCTACAGGCATGAACTGAATCCGAGACCATGGGAGGAGTGCTGTTTACTGGCTTGCTCCCTGGGGCTTGCTCAGTCTGCTTTCATATACCACATTCATTTTTGTGTCCAAAGGACAAGTCTATATTATGAGATAGGACCAATTTTTTGAGATACAGTCATCCTATGTATCCTAGGTTGGCTTTGAACTTCTGATCCTCCCACCTCAGCCTTCTGAGTGCTAAGTTACAGATGTAAACTATATTGCCCTGTTTAATTGATTTTTTTTACAGTTACAAAATGTAATCTTTTAAATTGGAAATCATCTAAATTTAGAAAACCAGATTTCCAATTTGAGCAGAATTTTACTTCTGTTTTTCTAGAGTTACTAAGAGCAAGCTTCAGAGATCCAAAATCATATTCTTAGCAGAGATTGTAACTGTTGCATGTCATAGATTGCTCCAGGAAGTTTCCTTATATAACATTGTAACGAGCAGCCTCCAAAGGACTCTACTCTAGAGATATGGGCTTTCTTATTCTGGAACCACACACAGTGCTCAGCTTAAGGAAACATACATACATTCAGCTTTCAGGCTAGATCAAGGATGGATGAGATCAGAGAGAAATTCTAGAGTTTCTACATTATGAAGCTGCTCACTAAATGCTTCCCAATGTTTCCAGAGCCTCACTTTGGCCTCCTGCTGGTTCCCCTGTCCATGTGATTTATAGCAAATGAATATTAGGGGACAGAGTACAGTGTAAAACACCAGGCAGAGTTTGTTATGAAATAATATGAGGTACTTTCAAAGGTGACAGTGGTCAGTGATGAAAAGGGACTGCCATGGAGGAAAAGATCCTCATGATATGAGAATGGACAACGACCAGAGACACCATTTGCCAATTTCTCTCTTTAGGTAGGCTTTAAACTGTTTTCTAACATTTCTGGAAAAGACAGTTTTCCTGCAGTGCAGTTTTGTGTAGGCAGTTGACAACCTTATTTAGATTAACTCTTAAAGGAGGGGATAATAATGTACTGGTGTCCTTTACCAGAAGCTTTCTGCTAAATAGTAATCCTATAATCTTCCTGGAAGCTGAAAATTTCATACCTCCATCCAGGGCTAGAAATATGACTCACATCTCATTCTTCTGACCAAAAATCATGCTGTAGAACAGATTTTAAAAAATAATGTGAAAAGAAACTTTAAAAAAAAAATCCATAGAAGGAGTCATGGATCTCAACAAAGTCTTATTGGCTCCATTCCTTCCTTTGCTATTTTAAACCTTGGTGTCGAGGAGATGCTCACGAGATAAAGTGCTTGCTGCTCAGCCAGGAGGGCCTCAGTTCTGATCTTGTTCCCACATAAGAGCTGAATGCAGTATTGTATCTCTTTAACCCCAGTGTTGGCGAGAGGAGACAAGTGGATCCCCAAAGTTTCTTGGCTAGCCAATCAGTCCAAATAAGTTCCAGGTTTTTGAGAGACCCTCACTCAAAACAATATATATACAAAGTGGAGAGTGATAAAGGAGAGCAGCCAGTATTGACTTTTGGCCTCCATGTGCATATGCAAAGCCATGTACACCACACACACACATACACACAGAGAGAGAGAGAGAGAGAGAGAGAGAGAGACAGACAGAGACAGAGACAGAGACAGAGACAGACAGAGACAGAGACAGAGACACAGACAGACAGAGAGACAGACAGAGAGAGGGAGAGAGGGGGAGGAAGAAACTTTAAAAAATATTTCTTCATCTTAAGTAGGGATAATTATGGTGCTTTCTTGTTCTTTTCATGTGATATTTTCAAATTCTAAGGAGGGATAATTGTGATACTCTTCCATTTCTTAAAAGTAGAGTGTTACCAGAAGTAGGACCTGAAGCTCATTATGAGGGAGGGAATCCATCCTTGATAACCTGCAAGCCTACTAATTCCTAAATAATTACCTAATAGAGTTTTATTGAGACTTGTGCTTCTGCAATTTCTACTATCTGCAACTTGCAATTTTGCAATTTGAACTATCCTTGCTAATTAGAATATGTCAAATATAAACAATATCTGGGTGAGTTTTATAGTTATATAATTTATGCAAAATCCAGAATGTGGTAGACACTATAGAACAAATGACTCATTTTCTTTCACAAATAAATTGTAAGGAAAAAAATTAAGAGGCAAGAGAATCAATAAACTTAAAGAACCTTTAGCCACAAAATAACCAATTGAGCAGAGCTGTGTTATGATACTGTTTTGTGGATGTCAGATCACATTGGCAGGGAACCAGTTCCCACCCCTCACTGCCTACAAAAACAGGCTGTTTCAGACACCAAAACTGGAAGGAGAAAGGCTGTCACACTGCATACTAACTAGGTCATTTATTCTTCCATATGCCGTTATCCAGTAGTTTTCTTGGGACTTTTCAAAGGCCTACCTCAGCTGAAACCACAAGAAAGCAGTGTCTCCTTGAATGCATTTCTTCCTGGCACAACACTTCCACTTCTCCACTTCCTGCCCCCACACACTACTTTAAAATAGGCTTTATTTGCTCCAGGGCAGGGGTTCTCAACCTGTGAGTCTCCACCCCTTTAGCAAACTTTTGTCTCCAAAAATATTTACATTACAATTCTTAACAGTAGCAAAATTACAGTTATGAAACAACAGAAATAATTTAAGGGTCAGCACAACATGAGAAGCTATATTAAAGAGTCCTAGCATTAGGAAGGTGGAGAACCACTGCACTAAAGCTTCCTGAGATAGTAATACTCTTTTCATATATTGCCAAATATTGATGCTAAGAGGGCACTCTTCTCTCTGAGAACACTAAAATTTCACATTTGATACCTTCCAAGTTCAAGATTCTGTTGATCATACATCCGTGTATATTTTGTAATTTGCATTTTTACCAATAGTACACATTGGTGTGAATATGTCAGGCTTCAGTAAATTTTGCACCTTTCTAGCAAACTGTCAAAACCAAGGGGGGCTTGGAGAACACCTTTGAACTTATGATTGGGGTCAGAAATCTTTATTAGATTTGGCAATTTGGATGATTGTGTTCTTAACCTTGAGTTTAGCTAGTTTTAAGTAGGAAAAAAAAGGAAAGGGGAGAAAAAAGTAGAAGGAAAATGAAAGGAAATACATCTTTAAAGGCAGATACAGAAATACAGATAAATTGGTACCTTAGGTCTGTAGAAAATTAATCTAGAGATTTAGAAAAAGTGAGTTGGTACTTAAAATGTCCATTTGGGATCACAGAAAACTAGGGGTCCAGGCAACTATTGTGCTTACTGCTATATGTATTTAAATTTTTCTGAAATGAAATAATATGTAGAAAATGTATGTTTCTTCACTTCATACCATATGGTAAGCAAAGTTCTAAGATGGTCCCTAGGTCTATGGTACACACACCTTCTTCATTGAGTTGGTAATGGTAATCTGCTTTCAGCTGCTAAATTTGTGGAAATTTATTATTTATAAAGACCAACATATGCAATAAATAAAAACAATAAATTCCACTTGTGAAAAGCAAGGCTTCCCCAATTTTTAATTTGAATTTGGAAAGTTATACTCATTTCTATTGGTCCACGAAGGATTTCTCAAAATACAAAAGGCATACTTTAAAGAAGATCAACAAACTCAACTTTGCTAACATTACATATAGCTGAACCATAGAAGGCACCAAAAAAAAAAAAGAAAGAAAAGGAGGGAGGACAGAAGAAGGGAGGGAGAAATGAAGAGAGACAGAAAAAAAAAAAAGGGAGGGAGAAAAAGAAAGGGAGAGAGAGAGAGAGAGAGAGAGAGAGAGAGAGAGAGAGAGAGAGAGAGGGGAAGGAAGGAAGGAAGAAAGAAAGAAAGAAAGAAAGAAAGAAAGAAAGAAAGAAAGAAAGAAAGAAAGAAAAAGAAAGAGGAGATCTGTGGCCTGGGTGGGTGATGCCACTTGCAACTCAAAAACCTTACAAAGAATATTTGAGAAGAAGCAGTCAGTCTTCCCCTCCTACAAAGCAACAGGGAAAAACAAAAAATTTGACAAAACAGAATACAAATATGTAATTCAAAGAAGAGAAAGATGTCCAGGGGAGTATCCATTACAGGAAACAAAACTAATGAAATATTCACAGTCCCCCTCTCACCAAAAGGCAAAAACCCAGGATTCAGACACTATGGAGTTAGGTAGAGAAGCAGAGCTGTTCTTGCCCTGCTGATGAGAGTAGCAACTTGTCCAGGAACTTTACAAAACAATATGTAATATCAAGTAAAATTGAAATGTTGTATACTCCCTCCTCTAGCAATTCTACAAATAGAAATATTTTCTAGACAAAAAAACAACAACATTGTGCTTATCATCTCAGGAAAACATACACATGTTTCATATGGAGAATGATCTTTGATGGTTTTTGGTTTTGAAGGAGCATAATAAGTATAGAGCAAACAGGAATAAAAGAATAAAACTGTAAGCAACAGAAAGACAAAAAAAGTGTCAGACCAAACATTCATACCCTCCAGCAGAAACCAACTAAAGCCCTGGAAACCAAAACACCATGTCACCTATAAACAGGATCCTAGATAGGTTTTCTCCTGGTCAATACTTCTGATTAGCCATTTCTACAATAGATATCTTTACATCATGGGTTTAACAGCAGCTTTTGCTATGGAAGGTATCTGGGTATGATTTTCCTCCAAGCTTGGACAACTTACTTTCCTTCTGTGCTCAAGGACAGGAAAAGAAAGTATCTTCACTTTTCAGTTCTTTCATCATTCCTTTTTTTCCATTTCTCAAAGGGCTGGCCTGTACTTGGACAAGGGGCTCTAGAAGATACTCTAAAATAAACATGCTTAGATCTAAAGCAAGGGCAAACCCTGCCTCCAGTGCCAGTGTCTCAGTGAGCTTAAACATTACATGATAATTTACTAACACAATGTATGCCACACTACACATTACCATACCCATAGCATTTACTACACTGAAAATGGCAAACAACCTGGTGTCCGTTAACAAGGCAAGGAAGGTATCAAAGTATAGTTGGTTGTTTTTGTTTGTTTGTTTTTCTCTCTTTGGGGACCTACCACTCAACTCAACTCCCAAATAAATACTTATTCTTACTTATAAATGTCTGGCCTTAGCCAGCTTTTCTAACTTTATTTATCAAATTTGTCTTTAACTACATTTTGCCTCTGGGCTTTTTACCTTTCTTTATTCTATATATCTTCCTTTCCTTCCTACTCCATGGCTGGCTGTGTGGCTGGCCCCTGGTATACCTCCTCTCCTCCTTTTCTGGATCATCTCTCTCTTCCCTAGATTTTTCCTATTTATTCTGTTTGCATGCCAGCCCACCTATTTCTCAATTCTGCCTAGTTATTGGTCATTTAGCTCTTTAATAGACCAATCAGGTGTTTTAGGTAGGCAAAATAACACAGCTTTACAGAGTTAAACAAATGCAACATAAAGGAATACAACACATCTTTGCATCATTAAACAAATATTCCACAGCATAAATGAACGTAACATATCTTAAACTAATATTATACAACATTAAAGTTTTCTTTTGCATCTGTTCTCAATTATGCTCTTTGAATCTTGATGGACAACCCATCCACAAATCTGTAAGTGAAGCAGATTGGAAAGGAATGGCTAATTTCTCCATCTCTAAGGGTTACCTGTGATTCTCTCAATTATTGTCATCTACAGGATAAGAAAAAAATTCAGTATTGATTGTGATCTGCAAAAAAAGGCCACGGAGCCCACAAGTATCAAAAGTGTCCAATATACCTGAAAATGGAGTTCCACCACGGATAAAATAAATGACTTGCTAAACTAAGCTGGAAATTACAGAGTAAAAGAGAATGTGGAAAATCTTAAGTGATGGGGATGGTTGTTTTGAAGCTACTGAGAAGAGAATTCTCTTTTAAAGTTTTCATTAATTAATTTTATTTGTATGAGTGTTTTGTCTGTATGTGTGTATGCATGCCTGATGCCTGAGGAGGCCAGAATATTGCATAAGACACCTTGGAACTGGACTTACTGATGGTTGTGAACCATCATATACATTCTAGAAATTGAACCCAGTTTCCTCTGCAAGAGAACAAGTCTTCTTAACCACTGAGACATCTCTCCAACTTTGAGAATTCTCTTTAAATTTTTTTTTGCTTTGTGTGTGTATGTGTCTGAGTGTGTGTGTGTGCACATGTACAGTGGTTCTCCTATGCAGGTCAGAGGACAATTTATGGGAGTCTGTTTTCTCCTTCTACCATATGTGTCCCAGGAAGTCTAACTCAGGTCTTCAGGGTTGGAGGACTTCAGGATTCAAAGCTGGCACCTTTACCCACTGATCCATCTCTCAAGGCTTGAAATTCTTTTTTGAAAGAAACCTTTGGGTCCACATGAGAATTAATTTCATGTAATGAAACTGAGACAAGAAAAACTTACTGTCTTTGACACCTCCAAAATTAGGAGCCTTTTTTCCCCCATGGCTTAAAATACACCTTGCTTTGAAGATCACCTGCAAATTCTGTCATCTTCATTTTTGTTTCATATATATTTCTGTCTCAGAGAGGAACACGCTATGATACCAAGCTAGCTTTAAAAATATGAGACACTCTCAAGAAGTCCCTTAATGGACAGACTTAGCAAAATTTTAAAAATAGAGAATGGACTATTTTGTCCATTATCTGTTTTTAAATTACTTCTACAGTTTTTTAAATATTAATTCCAGATCCCATGCATATTCTATTTGTTGGAATGGTTAATCTTGATTGTTAACATGCCTGGATTTAAAAATCACCTAGGAGATGACCTTCTCAGTGTGTTTACAAGTGTTTCTGCAAAGATTTAAATGAAGAAAGAAAACCAACCTTGAACATGGATGACACCATTCCACGGGCTGAGGTTCTAGACTGAGAAGGAGAAATGAGCCAAAGGCCAGCATTAATCTCTCTTCTTTCTGATTATGGACATATATGTCCACATACCTTATGCTCCTGCCACCATACCCTCAAGTACTGATAAAGCATAAACCATTTTGGCAAGCTGTTTTTCTCAGATGTTTTGCAGCAGATATTTATCTGAGAGAACACATTGGAAGTGGGTATACACTGTATTATTTATAGTTGTGTTTCTTGGATATAATCTAAAATCTTCTATTATAAGAATTGACTACAAATAGCTAAAATACATTCTTCCCTATTTGTTGATAAATACTTACAATGGAGTGGTATTTAAAATTCTAATAATATATATTTTCTAAAATATTCTAATTACCAGGTTATGAATAAGATACTGCAAGTATATGTGAATTAGGGTTTAATTAATGATTTTATAAATAATCATCATATAATTACTTGGATTTATCATCACTTTAAGTTTAATAAAAATTCTTTGTACCAAAAGTTTTATATGAATATGGAAGTGGATATTTTTCTTTTTATTTATTCAAACTGGTTGTTTCTGATGGGTTCCTGTGGAAGGTTTAGTGATGATGGCCCCTATAAATTTTTTTTCATACAAATATATTCTGATCATGGTTTCCCCTCCTCCCAGATTCTCCCCATTTCTCCACCCACCCAGCTTCACACCCTTTCTCCCTCTTTCTTCTTAGAAAACAAATAAAAAAGAAAACAAACCAGAACTTTCTAATAAAAAAAACAAGAAATGCACACACAAACCATAAAAACACCAAATTAGAAACCATAATTTACAAGCAAAACACAAGTAAGACAAAACAAAATGTCCACACAAAGCAATATGAGACAAAAGTTTACAAAAATACCATTCAGTTCACTTTGCTTTTGCCACCTACTTATGGGTAAACCACTTAAAGTGTGGTTAACATACCCAGTGAGACTCCATTGGAGAAAACTAATCTTTCCTCTGTAAGCAGGTGTCAATTGCAGATTGCAGATAGCTTTTTTTTTTTTTTTTTTTTTTTTTTTTTAGGAATGGGAACCTGTGTCCACTTCCCCTACTCAGCACTAGGACCCTGTGTGGTTTGAACCTGTACAGATCTTAGGTATGCTTCAGTCTCTGGGTTCATATAGACATCAGTTCTGTTGTGTCTGGAAAACACTGTTTCATTGGAGTCATTCATCTGTTCTAGCTCTTCCCACCTCCTCTTGTACATAGCTCCCTGAGTGCTGAGGGGAGGGGCTGGATGAAGACTTCCCATCTAGGACTCAGTGCTCCATAATCTTTCACTCTCTGAACATTGTCCAGTTGAGGATCTCTGTGTTAGCTCCCATCTCCTGTATGAAGAAGTTTCTCTGATAATGGATGAGCAAGACATTGATCTATGGGTATAGCCTCATCTGTCTAAATGTTTGCTCCCCAGATAGTGTAACTATTTGAGAAGGACTAGGAGGCATGGCCTTGTTGGAGGAGGCATGCCACTGGGAATGGGCCTTGAGGTTTCAAAAGCCCACATCATTCCCAGTTCTCCTCTGCTTCCTAGTTGTGGATAGGGATATAAACTGCAGTGCCACACCTCCCTGCCTGTTGCCAAAGTATCTATCATTATTGACATAGAGTCTAACCCTTTGAGACTATAATCCCTAATAGACTGTTCCAAAATTGCTTTGGACATGGTGTCTCTTCTCAGTAATATAAAAGCAAATAAGACTATTTCCCTGAGATGGTATGTAGGCACTTGGGAGGTATGTGGGATGTGGCAGGTTCCTTACCATGCATCAGTCTCTGTGTGAAGGGCCCATCCTAAGCATCTGTCTGTATCTCCAAAAGCAGGTGCATTCCTAATTGAGGCTGTTTCCATACCTGAAACATAAATACACCTTCCCATCAGCCATTAGGGACACAGGGGTAGGAGGGTGATGAAAGACAATAATGGGTCTATCAAATGTCAGGCAGAAATAAATGCTGAAATCCTGGGGGGGCATCTACAATGTGGAGAGGGGCTCAAGATGAGCAATTAGGAGCTAGCACATAAAATTAAAGAAAGAGCCAAATTTGATGTTTATTTGAGCCCTCCTTTCAAGATTTCAGTGAAGGCCCTGGAGTCTCCTCTGTGACTTGTATGCTGGCTTGAAAGAAATGCTCCACAAAAGGAGTGGCACTATTAGGAGGCATGGCCTTGCTGGAAGAAGTGTACCACTGTGGGGACAGACTTTGAGGTCCTTTTGTTCAAGCTTTTTGAAATGTGATCAACAGTTGATGTCTTGTTGCCTGTAAGGTGTAGGACTCTCAGCTCTAGCACCACATCTGCTGGCATGCTATCATGTTCCCCCTCATGATGATAATGGGCTGAACCTCTGAAACTTAAGTGAGCCACTCCAATTAAATGCTTCCTTTATAAGAGTTGCTGTGCCCATGGTGTCTCTTCACAGCAGTAAAAACCTAAGTAAAACAGTTTGGCTAATCTGAAGTGGGAAGATCCAGTTTTGAAACAGAGTTTCACTGTGTGGCTCTGACTGTCCTGGAATTGCTCTGTAGCCCAGGCTGGCCTCAGACTGAGAGATCTGCCTGCCTCTGCCTCCTGAGTACTGAGATTAAAGGCATGAGCCACCACCACCTGGCTGGAATTTTTGCTTAATCTGAAGTAGGAAGATCTACTTTTTTTTTTCTTTGATGCTACAGAGTAGCCTATGTACCTCCTGTGAGGACAACTGTGTTTTCTAGGACTACATAGTGTGTTCTAGGAAGATGCAGGCTTGGTATGATAAGACACAAGCTGTTTACTTACTAGTGCCCAGGCAACTGAGGAGCTGAAGAGAGGGCAGGGGCCAGAGGCCAGTTCTGCTTGGTAAACCTGTCATAATGATTCACTTGACCATCCTATGGCAGAGCAAGGAAACCAATAAGGGTTAGGTAACCAGGGCAAAAGATTCCCAAAGGGGACATGGAGAGTTTATGGAGGCATGTCACCCAGGCTTAATAACAAGACCTGATTTAAGAATAATTGTAGTCACAGCAATGTGTGTGTATGGCAAAATTCATCAGGAGGTGAGTCTGTGACAAGTCATCTACTGACTGTGACTCTTTCTCTAGGTCTCAGTTCACAGTCCCTTAGTTACAGGCCTATCAGCAAAGCATACTGGAACATTTTTGTGAGAGCCCCCAAGGCAGCAGTTCAAGGAAGAAGTCAGGAGGGAGAAGGAGAAGCTCAGATAGTAATGTTATCATCATGCCTGTGGGCAAGAGAACTTGCTCAGCAAGTCAAGCCAAATAAGGGTTTCCACAAAGACAAGCTAACATTCTACAGGGAGCCTTCACACACTACCTGCCATCTGTCTGCTGCTGGATCTGCTGGGAAACAATCTGCACCACACACACGTGATCATGGTATTAATGAGGCCTCAAGGGCTCAGAAGTAACAGCAGGAGCTGGAGCAGGCCTGTAATTAGGTACAGAAAGCTTCTGGGGCTAGACAGTTCTGAGAAGAGTCTGGAGAGGAGGCCAAGTCAAGCATAATCAGTGATGCAATACAATGCAAATAGATAAGCAGTGTGGGATGCTCATGGATCCACAGGTAAGCAGTGGGCCAGAAATGGTTGAGTTTATAAGTTTTTTTTATAAGTTGGGAGTTTTTTTGTTTTTGTTTTTGTTTTTTTTTTTGTCACAGGGACAAGAGGAAAGGTCAAGAAGATTGGATATAATTCAGTCTGACAACATCCCCAGTCCCAATCACTGCTCTAACCAGTATCTGTAACTCATCTAGGGCCAATCCAATGAATACTTTGAAAATCATGAATGATTTGATCAGATTGATCCGAATTGATCTTAGATCAGGAGTGGTCTTATCAGTGCTTGATCCAATCAACACTTGAACTAATTGAAGGCTGATTCAGTCAAGAGTTGATCTATTTTATTTTGTGTTTATTACAAATAGGGATCCAAATTAGGACTTGATCTAATCAGTGTATGGACCATTCAATGGCAGGTTCAATGTAGATGTTAGGGTGGGGCAACCCAAGGCCTGGCTGTGTGTCTTTGTGGTAGCTGAGCTGGTCAGTCCACATCACTGGGACCACCTGCCTCACGTGAGAGGGAAAATGTTATGTCTCCTACACTCATGCCCTCAGGGTTGGTTTGCCCTCACTTGTGAGAACAAGAACCAGCTTTCTTGCTTCAGTTTCCAACAAAAGGCAGGGCCAGTGAAGGGTGGCCCAGCTCAGCATTGCCCTCTGATTTCATCTCACATGTTTCCTAAGGACCCTGAGATGACACTGGCCAAAGACATCAACACAGACCCTACCTGCAGTTAGATCATAGACCCCAGACATGGTCCTAGGCAGCAGCTTGGGTTGGGTAGACATCCTGGCTTTGATTGGAAGCACAGGCCATTCAGGTCAAGATGGTTATGGCAGTAGCATGGTCCCAAGACACCACCAAGGCAGGTTGCAGCCACAATTCCAGGCTTTTATGTGACTTTTGTGGCAATATGGGGACTTGGGCTTCAACACAGACTCCAGCTTCAGTAAGACCATGTACCCAGATATGATTCTCAGCTGGGTCTGGATGTCATCATTGTCCCAGGTGGCAGTGCAGGCCACTCCAATTGGCATAGGCCCCAGCAGTAGTGTGGCCCTCAGACACCAGCATGGCTCCAGTCCTTGATGGTATGCATGGCCTTTGATGGTAACAGGAGCCATGGACATCAGCACAGATTCTGGGTGCAGTAGGGCCACGACCTCAAACATGATCTTCAGCTGAAGCTCTAGCCCAGGCATCACTGTGGCATTGGGTAGTCTTAAAGGCCACACAGATCTGCATGCACCATGGCCCTTAGACTCTAACCTGAACTCAGGTGACTGACCTGACTGTGGATGTCTTTATGGCCCTTAATGGCAGTAGGAGCCACATATGTCAATCTATACCCTGGCCACTATAGGGCCACAGACATAGACATGGCCCTAGGCAGCAGCCTGGGCCCAGATAACACCATGACCCCAGGGAGCAGCACTGGCCATCCAGATATGTATAGCCTCTACTGCAGCATGGGTCCCAGACTCTAACAAGGCCACAGGCTATGGTCCAGATCTCAGGCTTCTGTGTAGACCCTAATGGCAACCTGGGCTACAGACTACAACACAGACCCCAGCTGTAGCTGGATCATGGACCCAGACATAGCCCCAGGCAGCAAGCAGTTCATCCCTGTGGTCATCCTAGCTCCAAGTGGTAGTTCCAGCCACTATGCAAATCAGGATGACTCTGGCAGCAACAGCATGGCCCTTAGACACCAACAAGGCCACAGAGAGTGCAGCCCAGACTCCAGGCTTCATGTGGCCTTTGGTGTTCAGCACAGACCTTAGCTGCAGTAGGACACAGACTCAGACATGATCTTCAACAGCAACCCAGGTCTGGTTGTCACCAAGTGATTGACAAAGATCACCCAGATTGGCAAGGCCCCAGCCATAATATGACCCCTGTACTCCAACATGGACCCAGGTAGCAACACAGACCACTGGAATCAGTATGGCTCTCAATGGCAACAGGAGTCACAGACATCAACATGTACCCTGGCTGCTATAGTACCAGGGAGACAGACATGGCCCTTGGCAGCAGCCTGCCACAGACATCACCATGGCCTCAGGTGGCCAGAAGACCTCCCCCATCAGCCTACATCTCACAGTGTTCGTTTCTTCCTTTCTGCTTCTTTCTACAGAACATGAACCATTCTGCTTCTCTTTCTCATTTCTCCACCATATATTTGCTTATCATAATAAGGCCCACTTGCTTGGTACTGCATGCCCTTGTTTGAGCAGAACTGCATCAGGGCTGCATGGATTTCCTTGAGGACCCCAAATGGCTAGCCTCCACCTCAGCAGAATTGTATTAAATCTTAATTGGTTCAACAATAGCTAATTCAGCCTGAAGTTTGACCCACCATATTTAGATTTTAATCTTACAGGATCTAATCCAATGGTGGTTGACCTAAGCAGTAACTTCTTGGGTGATCCATTTAATGGGCAATCAATTTAATGGATAGTCCACTGGAGATAACTTTGTCTTATATCCATAAAATTTGAGGGGTTTCTAATATTTATACATAAATTAAAACGTGGAATGACTGACAGTTTGATACTGTTTGTAAATGAAAATTTTCATACATTTCTATCAGGAGAGAGCAATGTTTACAGTTCATGTCAGCATTTTATTTTAATGGAATTTTAAGATTTCAGTAGACAAATACATATTATAGAAATTCAATTAAGGTAATTAACATGTCTATCACCTCAACAACCTGTCATTAATTTTAAATGTTTGCATTTTTCCCACTGTTTCAACCTATTTAAATGTTGTATAAAAATAGAAATGGAAGCTTTTATGTACATAAATTTTTATACAATATTTTTTATTTAGAAAAAATAGGGAACACTCACTGTTCATCAGTAAAATATCCAGACCACTTATCAACAACTCCACAAAGTACATCACACAACTGTTCAAAAGAAATTAGTATTTCATGTATTAATATTTCATGTAATTATTGGCAAATCTGAGATTATTTCAAACATCACATTCCTTTCCTACCATTTGGTTTAATTTCTCAGTGTTCTTTTAGTCTCATTACTTGGCTGCCATAAATATTTTATTTTTCTACTTTCATCTAGATAAACTTGTTATAATCTGTATATGTGCTAATGAATAAATCATGGCTAGTTTATGTACTCTAAAACAATACCAATTTTATCACTTTCCCTAAATGCTAATAATATGTTAGAACATTTTAGCCCTAGTTTTATTCTTCTTGACT
This sequence comes from Sigmodon hispidus, assembly GCA_004025045.1. Lineage (NCBI taxonomy): Eukaryota > Metazoa > Chordata > Mammalia > Rodentia > Cricetidae > Sigmodon > Sigmodon hispidus. The sequence continues at coordinate 66,394 of PVIH01004481.1, forward strand.
TCAGCATTACCATTGTCATGTTTTTTCGTTTTGTTTTGTTTGTTTGTTTGAAATAGGGTCTCTCTACATAGGCCTGGCTGTCCTGAAACTCTTCTGTAGACAAAGATGGCCTCAAACACAGAGATAAGTGGGAACTCTTACTAAAGAAAAATCTAAATAAGTTTTGTTGATTTTTTTTAACTTTTTTAAAAAGTCACTAATTTTTCTCTTCTTTGTGTTGGGAGGGGGAAGAGACCTTGAATAAGGATATATAGGGAAAGCTGAACACAAAGAAAATATATGTGTAGCAATCTTATGTGTATTTCTACCCTTGATAAGCCATGCTTATGATTCTTATCCTCTGTATAGTTATTGTTAACTCTTCTGCATTTTAAATTCTTTTTACTGGTTTTTTTTTTTGATAAATACAAAATAAAGAAGAAAAAAAAGTCACTAATTTTAGAGGTTATACAGCTAAGCAGTGCATTGTTCACATCCCACCTCTGATATGTGGCTATGGTAACAGTTGCTTAGCTTATTGAGTAGGAACTTGAGATGACTCAGAGTAAAGGCACCTACTCCAAAGCCTGGCAACGTGAGTTCTATCCCTAATACCTCCATGGTGGAAAAAGAGAACTAACTCCCACAAGTTTTCTTCCAACCTCCATATGTGCATGTCCATATATATAAATACACATAAAGTAAATACAAATGTAATTTTAAAAATATTAAGGCTGTTTTTGCTTTAAACTCTGACCCTTCACTACAGCCTATATCTACATGATATTTGACTAAAATTGGAAAGTTTTGGCATCTCTGACTTCATATTACATCTGTCCTTTTGTTTTCTTAACTAATAAGTCATCTGCTCTGTTTATAATTTTGTAATGTTCTTCCCATGACTCTAATACAGGGTTAACTCACTCTATTGCCCATTGTTACAGGCACCCATTTCATTTACCTTACCTTTGTGCTGTCTCAGCAACTCAAGCATGGAAAGTTCTTTGGTCCATACAGAACCACAAGACCCAGATGTTTATGCAATATGACTAGCTAGAAGAGAAACTCAGCAGCTCTTAGGTTAAGATGCCAACCTGTTGCCACTAACCTTAAGGCCAGAATTCTTGTGCACCAGCAGGAAGACACCTTTTAAAACTGTGCCCAGGGACAATGAACAGCTACCGAACTTTAGTTCTCCAAAGAAACTCAATCAAAGCTTGCTGCTTCCTTTGGTGAGAGCAGCTTGCCTCCCTCTTTGATCAGTCCCAAGTCCCTTTTGCTCATGAACTGAAGTCCCAATAAAGGAGCCTAACCTGCTTCTTGATCTCATTTCTACTGTTTCATGCAATATGATCCCGTCACCTGGTGTCACTGGTACCAAAGCTTCTGTCTCCAACATGCTCCCTTACTTCTTCCCAAGTCTTGGATGTTGATGAATGAAATTGGAAAGAGAAACTGTTACCCAGGGCCTGAAAAGATGAATTTCTAAAATTTCTCCCTAGTCCTACAGGACTTGGGCTCCTTGACATGACAATCTCTATTTATTTTATCTGCACCATTTTGGGAGAGGTAAAGTAAAAAGATATTGTAGATGACATTGTTCTGCCATTTACCACTGCATTACTCAGACTTTTCACTGCTATACCAAATACATAAGAAAAATGATTTAAAAGAGGAAAGGTTGATTTTGGACAAGGATTTCCTAGATTTCAATATAGGCTCTATTAATACAAGTATGTGGCAAGTTAGCACATCATGGTGGAAGGGCATGGTGGGGCAAAGCTGCCCATCTCATGGCAGCCAAGAAACAGAGATGTGGTGACAGGGACAAGATATGATGTCTTCAATGTCTTAATGTTTCCAACTAGGCTTCACCTCCCTAAGTCTTCGTTATCTCCTAATAATGCCATTATACTATGAGAAGATAAATTCATTAATGAAGTTATCCTCATCTCTCCAAAGACCCATCCATCATTGACTATTATAGAATTTGGAATCAAGCATTTAGCACATAAGCCTTTGGGTTAGGGCAATGTTTCACATATAAACCATAACAATAACCATTATACATTTAGTAATTGTTTATTGATAACCTTCTATGTACAAGTTAAAAATAAGATCAAGTGTGCACATTGAGTATATATTTCTCAAAACCTGTGAAAGGTTGAGATTTTGCCTTACTTGAGAGCTAATAGGTTATCCTCACTGTATCATGGATGTTGGTAGAAGATACATGGTTCCTGATGATAAGAATGAAGAGTAGAGAAGTTTCCTTTTAGATAACTAGATAGGAAAAGAGGATCTTGGCAGAGCTGTTTTTCAGTGAGCTCCATGTAAACAAAGAAGTCCTAAGCTTATAAAGAAGCCCTAAGCTTACCTCTGAAGGAACATTTGCAAACTAGCAGAATCAGCCTCTTAGTGGATCCTATATAGGCAGTGAACATGAAAGCTAGATTCAGCAGCTATGAATTTAGTTTAGAAGCTGGAGATTTTTAAAGGCCTTGACTCACCAATATCACAGTTGACCTGTGTTCTGAATACCCACTTTTGTTCTGAAAATGACAGATTGCAAGCCCTAGTTCTCCTCACTCCCTGGCTTTTTCTCCCCCTTGAAACATTAGGCAGGTCTTCTTTCACAGATAGCGGGCTTTTCCTGAGTTGGTGCCCTCTTATATCTCTCAACTCAACCAGTTTTCAACATGTACTCAGTTCAGTCAGAGGCCTCAAAACTCAACCCCTAGTTTGCATTGAGGCCTAAGCCAATCAGGCTCAGATAGTGAGTATTAAAGTGCCCAGCCAAGAATACAGGGCTGGCAACTCAGTTTTGATTCCCTTCCCTTGCTACAAGGAGCTGCTTCTCTACCTCAGGCAAACTCCAGTTGCCCTTCTTCTATTACTGTCAGTCATAATTCTTCATGATTGTTAAGCTGGATGGCAATCCAGTGTAGCCTAAGCCCTCTACCAAAACAAGATCTTTACCTTTCAGGGGTTTTTGTAGACAAATGTTCTTGAAAAGACCCTCTGGAACAAAACCTCTCTATTTTAGTAAAAAGTATCTTGGCTTACATGACATATATCTATACTAAGGCACCACGGAGAATTGTGTCCCGATATTGTTTTCCCCTGTCAGCAATGAAAAGTATTGCTCTTACCATTTTTTCAAATGAGAAAAATGAGGCCTCAGAGCTTATGTGTCTTGAATTCCATATTTTAGAAGGTAAGGTTTGGGTGAGCCCAGAGAGATGACTATAAAACATTCACCATGTCCAGTGATAAATTACTTCATAAGGACTTTTAACTGAAGGGATAAAACTGAGGAATGCTCTCCATACACCTGAGGAGTATGAAAGGTTCAGATAGTTTCCAAAACAGCCTTTAACAGAAACTATCAGGAAGCCCAGGCCTTTTCCAAGTGTGTGCTCTGTTCTCCACCAACCTCTCCCTTTGCCTTGTGTTCATGGATCAGATCTAAATTGCCAGCTATCACTCCATCCAGCAGCATGCCTGCCTGCCTGCTTGCTGCCATGCTCTTTACCTTGATGGTCATGGACTCACCCTCTGAAATTACAAGCCCTCATTAAATGTTCCCTTTTATAAGCTGCCTTTGTCATGGTGTTTTGTCAGGAATAGAGTAGTAATTAAGACAGTCAGTAACTTTGAAGTGTGAATCAAAATTAAACTTATTTTCCTTGTAGCTGATTTTGTCAAAGCAATAGAATAGAAACTAAGACACATGGAATAAAATTATAAAAAATACATTTGAACTGAAAATGTACAATTTTCTTTTTTAGTCATGATGACTTAAATAATAGAGTATAGTAGCTATATGCATGGAAGTTATATTGTCTTAGTTATTATAAGTAATTAGGCAGTAATAAAATGTGTATGAGAGGACATGTAAAGGTTCTCTGCAAACACAGTGCAACTTTCATAATGAGAGTCCTCACTCAATGGTACAGTTTTCTGCTTAGCATTCAGGAGACAGAAACTAGTTAATCTCTGAGTTTGAGGCCAACCTGGTCTACATTGCCAGCCAGGACTATATAGCAAGACCCTGTGTTAGAAAAAAAAGTAGGTCTAATACATTAGTCAAATGAAAATGAAACAATAGGCAATTTGGTCCATGTTTTTGTTTGAAGCAGTCCAACACTGTGGTCTAGATCATTTCTTTCAATTAATATCTGAGCACTTCCTATAGCCAGTCACAGGATCCTAACATTGTTGTATATTCAAAAATCCACCTCAACATGAAGTAATTTATATAGATTACTTAGTCAACAGTGCATTTTTCTGTCATATCCAGAAAAGAGCAGATGTTATAAGAAAGGGCTAGATATTTAGACATTTCACTAATATGAAAATTTAATCTTTAAACTACAAAATTTAACCTTCAACTAAATTCTGCATGGACTCTATTATTGAGTTAAATTCAGCTATGTTACATACCAAATACTATATGAATACTTGAATATTAGCAAATTTAAAAATAATGTAAACCAGTGGTTCTTAACCTGTGGGTCTCAATTTCTATAGCAAACCCCTATCTCCAAAAATGTTTACATTATATTTATAACAGCATCAAATGACTGTTATTAAGTAGCCACAAAAATAATTTTATTTATTGGCAGTCACCACAACATGAGGAACTATATTAAAGGGTCACAGCATTAGAAGGTTGAGAAGCACTGGTCTAGAAAAACCAGATCGCAAGTATTTTAGGTTTCATAGTCTGTCAGCTGTGGCACCCTTCAGATCTGCTGCTGCTCCCCCAAGGCAGCCATAGATGACAATATGTAAACAAATGGGCAACGTTTACAAGAAAACTTACTGCAAAAAATAGACATCAGGATGAATATGACCTATGAGCTGTAGTTCATCAACCCCCAACTAAAGAGACTAGAACATAGCACTACATTAAGAAGTCCTCTCATACCAGGCATGGTGATACATCTGTAATCCTAGTACTCAGGAGCCAAAGGCAATAGGATATCAAGTTTGAGAGTTCAAGACAAATCTCAGCTACCTGATGAGACACCATCTCAATAAACAAGCGAACAACAAAAAAGCCTTTTCATGTTGACCATGTTGGTGTATATCTGTAATCTTAGCACTCCAGAGGCTAAAGCAGAAACACTGAATTCAGGCTAGTCTGGGCTATACAGTGTTACCATGTCTCAACCACATACCTCCTTGAAAAGAAAGAGAGATCTTTCATAATGTACATCCCATATTCTACCTCTGCATACTTCCTCGTGGCTCTTATTGTTTGTGAGTAGGATATGGGATTTGTTGTATACTAGGCAAACATTCACAGAATGCCATTGTAACTGGAAAGATTCCTGATCCGTGACTTAGTTTAGTCTCCTAACATGAAATACACCAGTATCTAAATTGTGTCAGAATGATGAGAATTTGATGATCCACTAAGAGCTACAAGAAAGATTGATCCAAAATTGCCTTAATGGTACATGCTGCCCTCCAAATAAAATTATTTTTCTTTATATCCAACCTCAATATAATGCTGCTATTCAAACCAATTTCTTCTTGGCCTGACTTCAGGAAGAATAAACATTCAGTTTGCTAATTCCTTCGATGTCACTGTCCTCAAGATGGCAGTACTCTCATAAACCTGGCCTGGGCTAATCAAAACTCCCATGGATGCAGGCAGCAGGTCCCCTTGTATAGCCCCTTAGAGCCACAAACACTCCCCTAAAGACAGTAATATCTCACTATATCATCTATAAAACATGGTGCCTCTCTTAGCCAGCACTATCCCAATCCCTTCCCCTCCCTGCCACACTCATATAGGTACAGTATTTTTTTATATAAAAAAAAGAGCTGTAGGTGTACCTCAGTTTCTAGAGTGCTTGTCCAGCATACACAAAGATCTGGGTTTGATCCCCAGCCCCCAGGAAAACCCACCATGGTGGCAAACACCTGTGGAAGCAAAAAGATTAGAAGTTTAAGGTCATCTTCAGACACAGAGAAACCTGAACACCAGCCTGGGCTACAGGAGACCATGTGTCAAAAAAGAAACAAAAAATGTAGGGAAAGATTAAATAGCCATGACAGTGGGGGAAAATGTGACTTTTATCATGGCTGACCATTTCTGTTAACTTCTATGGGGATCGAAATCCACAAGGAAGTGTAAGAGGTGGCGTAGGAAGCCATCTCATAGTGTGTCACAGATAGGTCTCTTTAAATTTGGCAAAGGTGGGTTTACCGTGGTGCTTTTTCATGATGCCTTCATTACATGCCTACTTTTAGGCATCCTGGGATTCCTAGACATGTGTTTATGCAGTCAGATGTTTCTATAAAGTTTACAAAAGGCACTAATTATATCAGACTTCTTTCCTCTGTCTTTCTTGCTTTGTTGTTTTTTACACTTGAACCTCATTGTGCAGACCAAGCTGGCCACACACTCACAGAGATCCACCTAAGTCTGCCTCCTGAGTGCTGGGATTAAGGTTTGTACAACCAGGGCTGGTAAGCATTGTCTCTTGTCTCTTGTGTTGCAAGGTTGGAAATGGAAGTTAGAGCCTTCACAGCAAGGACACTATCACCAAGCCACACTCCCAGCTTTTTTCCTCTCCATAGAATTCTTCATTATATTTTTCCCTCCTGTAGAGTGAGGGTAATTTATTTCCAGTGAAAATCCTTGCCTACATTCTTAATGCACGGCACACACACACACACACACACACACACACACACACACACACACACACACGGGGAGGGGGGGCGGGGGGAGGACAGGACATGTCTATACCCTGGTTGCTACCTCAGATAAGAAAATGACCAAATGTGACTATAAGCAGTAGCTACAAATGAATCCATTAAATTGCATGCACCAGAAAAAAAAACAGAAGCTGAGGGGGCATGGCACTCAGTAGTGTCTGAGATGAACCATTCCAGCCAGGATGAACAAGCCACGACTTCATTTGCCATATCGTTTGGGTCTACCTCTCCATTCTCATAAGAATGTTATGTCCCCTAATTCCAGTCCTCAGAAGACAATGACTGGCTGAGAGCCAGAAGGATCTGGCATTCAGAGCAGATCTCTTAAAGTAAAATTCTGGTACATTTGCATTCTATCTCTTATCAACAACTGTCAGATTCCTTCAGAGCACACACCATACTGCAGCAACTGACAGAGCTCAGAGTTGATCTGCAAGGCTAAAGGAAACCTGGGCTCTAAAGAGCCTGCAACAATATTTGATGTTGACACCTCCAACATCAAAGTGTGTGGTACTTTCAGGAAAAGATGGTATGCAATGACAAAATAGCACTTACTCTAGATACTATGAGTCTTTTAGTGTTTAGAGTCAGAGTGTCATTGCCCTGCTACCGCCAGGGAAATGTTCCCAAACAAAGAGCTCAATACACTCCCCAAATAGAGTCAAATCTTTTTGATAAGGACCTTGTCAAATTCTGAATAAGAAAATGAATTCTTTTGGAGACAGAGTTTCACATAGCCCATCCTGGCATCAGAACTAACAATGAATGCATGCTAGGATGACTTTGCAGTTTTGAGTCTCCTCCCTCCATCTCAGCTGAACCACCATGCTAGTTTTGTGCAGTGCTGAGGTTTAATCCAGGGCTTCCTGAGTATGAGGTAAGCACTCTGCCGACTGATCCATGCCTCCAGCTCTAGGAAAATAAACTCTTGACTGTGTTGCCAGTGAAGTAAAATCCTCTCTGCTCAAATTCTGAAATCTTTAGACTTTCAGATTCTCTGCTCCTTAGACCTACAGCCCTCCCCAATCCCAGCTGCCATTCGCCAAACACTAAAAACTATTTGCAGCTCTTTCAACTGAGTGTTGCAGAGGTCAAATGACTTGCCCATACTGACAAAGCCATTAAGTAGCAGAGCCAAAATTAGACTGATTCACTGAAAGCCACTCTACCAATTTCCAGATATCAAGAAAAAAATGGCAGGACTCCAGCACTACAATTTATACTTAACACATCTGGCTCTGTTTATGACAGGGGAGATAGCCAGCAATTCACCTATGATTGAGCTGGCAAAGAGACAAAGGAGCAAATGAATGCCTAGGCTGCGGTTAGTTACAAAAATATACTTACCAAAAAGAATTGGAGCCACTTCAAAGCAGGTCTCCTTCATGAGTCTTGGCTGATCTACATATGGAGCCTCTGGGAAACTGATAACGTTTTCATCTTGTTTGGACAGGTAGCTTCACAGGTGCACACATAGGTCAAAATACACTAGGTTGTATACATAAGACCTGTGCCCTTTTCTATATGCACACTGTATTTCAGTTTTTAAAAAGGCATGATAAAGCATGTACAAAAAGTTCCTGTATGTAGAAAAAGAACCACGGACTCAATGAGCACCTGGTTGCACAGGCATTGAATGGGTCTAGATGCATGGAAAGCTGGTCACAATTGTTGTTAGGGGTGCACTTTGAGAAGATCAACACTTCTACCCTCTTGTGTCCGGCAAAATTTTACCAAATGATCAACTTAACTACTTTTAACTCTAGTGAATAACTAATTTCAAGGAAAAATAAACACAAAAGCAGACTGGCAAGGTAGTTCCACCAGCAAAGGCACTTGCCACCAAGCCTGGAGACCTTGACTTTGATTTCTAGAACCCTTGATGGTAGAAAGAACCACTCCCACAAGTTGTTTTCTGATCTTGACATGTGAACTGTGGCATGCATAAGTAAATAAACAGATAAATAAATAATCAATATATTTTTTAAAAAAAAAATCACAAAACCCGGGAGATTTCATTTATTTCTCCTTCCCAGATGATCCATGCATGGGGTAAGGGGTATTAAAGAGGAGAGTATGGGAGATGAGAACATGAGAGAATGGGATGGCTGAGCTGAGAGAGGGAGAGAAGGAGAGCAATAAAAAAGTTATCTTTCTTTCTTTCTCTATTTTTTTATTTTTAAAAAATTCCCATACCCACCATTTCCCCCTTTCCCTCCCCTCTTCCCAGTCCTCCCCTAGCTTCCTCTGACCCCATTCATTCCTCAGAGAGGATAAGGAATCCCAGTGTGAGTCAGTTCAGTCTGGCAAGTCCAGTTGAGGTAGATCTGAGTCCCTCCCCCCAGGCAGAGTTAAATGTTCCTCTGTAGGGAATGGGCTCCAAGAAGCCAGTTCATGTACCAGGTCCCACTGTCAGAGGCTCCACAAACTGTCCACACTGTCATCTGCATTTGGAGAGTTTAGTTCCATTCTAAAAAGGTTCCTCAGCTGTCTTTTCAATGTCTGTGAGCTCCCAATAGCTGGGGTCAGCTATCTCTGTGAGTTTCTTCATCAGGATTTTGATCCCTTTGCTCATAGAATCTGAAAGACATATCTTGATTAAAGGAGACATTATAGACATAGGGAGAATCCTGATGCCAGGGAAGTTCCCAGGAATCCAAAAAGATGACTCCAGCTTAGACTACTAGCAATAATGGAGAGGGTGCCTGAACTGGTCTACCCTGTAGTCAAATTAGTGAATACCCTAAGCTGTCATCATAAAGCAAGCCTTCATCCAGTAACTGATGAAAACAGACACAGAGACCCACAACCAAGTACCTTGCTGAGGCCAAGAATTTGAATCAAAGAGAGGGCGGAGAGACTATATGAGCAATGGGGGGGGGTCAAGATCATGATGGTGAAATCTACAGAGACAACTGAACCAAGCTAGTAGGAACTCATGAACTCCAGTCCAACAGCTGTGGAAGCTGCATGGAACCTGACTAGGTCCTCTGCATGTGGAAGATAGTTGTGTAGCTTAGCCTATTTGAGGGGTCCCTGGTAGTGGGACCAGGAGCTATCCCTGGTGCATAAACTGGCTTTGTGGAGGCCATTCCCTATGGTGAGATGCCTTGCTCAGTCTTGATGCAGGGAGGAGGGGTTTGGCCCTGACTCAACTTAATGTACTAGGCTTTGTTGACTCTCTCCATGGAGGCTTTATCCTTTTGGAGAACTGAATGTGGAGTGGGGTGGGGGTGAGGCAAGGAGAAAGGGGAGGAAGGGACACCGTGGTTATTATGTAAAATAAATATTTTTTTTAAAAAATCACAAACTGCTGCACGAATTCTAATTGGTCTTATAATAAAAACCAGGAACCAGATATTGGGTTACATGTTTAAATATCAGAGAGACAAAGGAACAAGCTACTAGGGAAACTTCTCGATACTATTGAATCCTCTGGCCAAAAGGGAAGACCCTGTCTCTATGAATCCTCAGACTAAATGCTGAAAGAGAAGGGGGCTGAACTCTGGTTGCTTCTACCTTATATACCTTTCTCTCCCCAGCCCTATCATTTCCTGTCTCAACTTTTCTAGTGCTGGGATTAAAGGCATGTATACTTCCCAAGTACTTCGAACAGAGGCATGAGATTCCAAGTGCTAGGATTAAAAGTGTGTGCCACCACTGCCTGGCTCTGTTTCTCTCATGGATTGGATTAATTTTGTGTAGTCCAGGTTGGCCTTGAACTCATAAAAATCCAGACAGATCTCTGGCTCCAGAGTGCTAGGACTGAAGAATGTGCCACCACTACCTGACCTCTATGGCTAACTCTGTGGCTGTCTCTATGCTCTGATCTTCAGACAATCATTATTTGTTTAGATTACAAACAATATATCACCACACAAAACCACAAGTTCCCATGAATGTACTTGCCAAATTGGTCTGTCCATATGCATTACTCTGAGGCAATGCCTGTTATGGGGAGAGACTCTCAGGTACAATATTTGAAGAAGTTATGAAGATTTGCACTCTTTTCTCTCCATGCTAGTCATTATTACATGCAGTTAATGATGGGGAACAAGGGGAAAGTTAATGGGGACCTGAACATGAAACATCTAACATATCTGGAAGCAAGTGTACATTGATATGAATGAACAGTTGTTATGGGTTGGTTGGCTTTTGGATTTTTGGCATTCAACTATTGACTTTCCTTGTTTTTAGTCCTAGACAGATACAAAGGAAGCATTCAGAGATGAACTTAGATGAGCTAAACTGAGAATGAAGGAAACACAAATGAAAGTTAGAAAAAGAAATGAATCCATGTGCTTCTTTCTGATTCCTGTTCCCATGTAACTTGCCTCTTCCTCCTTCGATTCTAAGATTTTTTAAAAATAAATAAATAAGTAAATTTATCTTGTGTGTCTTTCACATCATGTATCTTGATTCCATTCATTTCCTGTCTCTTCTCATCCACGCTCCACCCCTGTACCCACCCAAATAAAACAAAATTCAAGAGAAAAGGGAAAAAGGGGGAAATGAAAAAGGGTGGAAGTGAAAAATCTCATCATGGAATCTGCAGTGTAACCCATGTTTGTTCTTATCTTATTTGTTTGCTTAGTGATGCTTAGGTAATAAAACCCAAGAACTCTCACATGCTATCTCTATATATGAACTGCACACACAGCACAAAATTCATTCATTCTTTGGTATGAGAGTGTATGTCAGGGGATAGCAGTTGTCATCCTGACAAAGATAGGTTGTCTTCTATTGTCTGAAGATATCATATCACTTTGCCAGAAAATGTCTGAGTTTTTCAAACCTAAATGAGGAAAGGGAAAAATTAAATGATATACACAAGGTACCTTCAGTAAAATAATTTCACAAACAGAACAAGAAAGTTAAAAGAAGCAACACTCTTCAAGGCTTTGCATCTTCTTAGCCATGCTGAAGTTCATGGAGTATGTCAACACAGCTTCATAAAGTATGTTTTTGAATAGTGATAGACATGAATCTACCATTTTTGAAAGTTTTAGTTGAATTTTATTTATTTATTACACTGTTGGGGTGGGAGTATGCATCTGTCACAGCACACACATGTCACAGAACACAGGTGGATGTCAGAGGACAATTTGCAAGAGTCGTTTTTCTCCTTCCTCCACTATGTGGGTCCCAGAAATCAAACTCAGGTCATCAGATTTGGTGACAGGAACCTTTACCTGCTGATCCATTTATCTGGCCCTGGTCTACTATTTCCTAAAACAAGAATTGGCACTCCCAGAACTAGTAGTGTTTGGGATGGGTAATTCCTTTTTGTGAGGTTTCACTGTCCATCCTAAGACATTCAGCAGCACCCTTATTCTCTACCTACTGGATGTCAATAGCATACCCAAGTCATTATAACCAAAAGTATCCCAGATACCTACAAATGGTCCCTCAGTCAGAGGAGGAGAACAAAATCATTCCTAGTTAAGAGCCACTGTCCTAAAAATAATATTACATATAAATATTTGTTCTAAGAACAATATTAGCTATTTCTTATTGCTAGAAAAGAATGCATATGTGCTACATTGCCTTAACATATCCAAAGTCTATCTTAAAGGAGCAAACAGAGAGACATGCACTGAGGTCAGTCATTTAGTTTTAAATAATGCTTTTTTATTTTACAGATAAATAAATGGGTGTTACACAGTTTTAACAAATGAAGTAGAGCAAAAGGTTAATTGTAGAATCTAGGTGTCAAGGTTTTTAAGTGTTCATTGCAGCAGTATTTCAAGTTTCCTGTGTGTTTGAAAATGTTCATAATAAAATAATGGGGGAAAATTCATGCATATTTAACTATCGCAGCTAGGAAACCAAGAGGTTCAATTCACTTAATTATCTTAGAGAAAAAACTGCGGGAAGAGAACTTGTCAGTCCTGATGGGGATATTCTTTTTCCTCCAAAATTGTACTATTACATCTAATTAATCTAATCACATAAAAAGCTACCTGGTACTCACAGAGCAATTCAAAATACTGAACATTGGCCAGAGTTGAAAGAGGTTTTAGAGTCATTAATTGTCCTGTTTTGCAGCTGGAGAAGCTAAGTCTTGGAGAGATCATGCCCTGTATTTTTGCAAAGCTGCTTTGCACAGTAATCTTTCCTGTTTTCCAATATTAGGGATGCTATCATTATACTGGCACTTTATTAATTAAAAATAACCATTAAAATGTATTTTCCCCTAGGAGCTTCACCATCTCATGAAGTCAGAGATTTTCAAATCTTCAAGTTAAATTACATACATCACCTTCTGTGAAACCCTTCTGACCCTTAATTATGATGACTGTTTCCTTGAAGCATTTCATTAGGACATAGTTAGCCAATGTTTATTGAAACTATTGAATGTTAGGAACTGTGTCTATAATGTTCATTCTAGGGGCACTGGAAATTTCAGACATGTATACCAATGTGAAATAGTGGCAGTGCTATTGTCATTCTGAGACTTTTATAACCAGATAACTCTATGACTATAGGCTAAAATTTTGAGTATATTACCTTGCAAATGTTTGAAGAGCAGGTATGGAATGAAAGATGTTAAAAAAATTGTCATCATAGAAAAACAAATTAAAATAACAGTGTGATTCTACTGTATTTCTAGTAGAATGTCTAAAATATGAAAATTTCATCATTCAAGTTGGGAAGCATGCAACACAAATGAAAGTCCCATGCCCTGCTCAAAGGAACAAAATATGGCATATTCATATTAGAAACCACTTTAACAGCTACTCCTGAACGTAAAATCATGGTCATAACATAGAGACTCTGCTACTAGAGTCTTATCGATGATAAATGACCATAAATACCCATTCAAAGTACTTTATACAACTGCTGATAGCAACTTTAGTAGAGCAGAAATTAATTAAAAGGCCAATAGTTGAGCTGGAGAGATGGCTCAGTGGTTAAGGGCACTGACTGTTCTTCCAGAGGACCTGAGTTTGATTCCCAGCATCCATATGGTGGCTAGCAACTGTCTGTAATTCCAAGATATGACATCCTTACATAGTTATACATGCAGGAAAAACACCAATTCACATAAAATTATATATATATATATGCCAATAGATAAACAATGTATTTTTAGAATGCAATCACCAAACAACAAAAGGAAGGGATTAGTGTAAAAAAAGTTGATTGTTCTCACATGTACTCAAGGCAGAGAACCTACAGTGCCAGAACTGCCAGGTTACTCCAGTAGTTATCATGTGGTGTCCAGTCCCATATAGCTACTTGGTTTACATGATATATTTTCTCACTGACAGAAGTGGTATCTCATTTTGCCATTAACACATGATCTAAGAAGTCACAAGTACTGTGACTGAAGAACTGTACTTTAGTCCTTTTTCTATTGTTGTGATAAAACCCTATGACCATGGCAAGTTATAAAAATTGGGCTTATGGTTCCATGTGCTTGGAGTCCATGATGGTGAATTGAAGGCACAGTGGCAGGAAGAGCTGAGAATGCACATCTAAAACAACAAGCTAGAGACAGAGAGAATGTAGGGAATGGCACAAGTCATTTGAAACCTCAAGAATGACTGCAGTGACATACCTTCTCCTTCCTAAACAGTCATTAACTGGAGATTGAACTGTTCAAATGCCAGAGATTTATGGGGGACATCTCAATCAATCCACTACAATCTGTAAGGCAGTTTTGATATCATTTACCACAAATACCTAACTCTTTTTTTGTTTTTGTTTTTTTTCTTTTTTTATTATGAATAAAGAAGTCACATTTTTCTATCCCTGTATATCATACCTAACCCTTTTAAGAATAACTCTATAAGAGGCCAGCCAGAGAGACATATCAGTAGGTAAAGACACTTGATGCATAAGCCAGATGACCTAAATTCAATCCTTGTAATTCACATAAGGTAGAAGAAGAGAACCAAGCCCAAAAAGTTATCTTTTGACCTTTATAATGTGCTAGTGCACATGTGCCCTCCTACATAGCACATACATGTTTAAACAGCAAGAATGAAATAAGAATGAGGAGAGACAGAGAGAGGGAGAGAGAGAGAGAAAGACAGAGAGAGAGAGAGAGAGAGAGAGAGAGAGAGAGAGAGAGAGAGAGAGAGAGAGAGATTCTCTATAAGGTCAAGCATTAGGTACCCAAGTAAAATCAGAGAGGTTCAAGTTCCAGTATTCTATATTCTAGTAATGTGCTAACAGCTTATATTTCAAAGAACCAGAAGACAGGGGTTCAAAATATCTCAACAAAAAGAAATAGTTTTTTTTTTTGCTTAAGGGGGGTCAAATGTTAATTATTCTTATTTGATCATTATCCATCGTACATGAGCACCAGATGATCATAATGCACTCATACATGTGCAATGGTTCAGTGAAAAACCGTTTCCAATGCTCGGGATCAAATCCAAGCTCTTGCTCATGCTAGGCCAGGCCAGTGTTCTACAAATGAACTCTTTGTCCTCAGTTAATAATTCAAATAAAAAAATTTAAATTAAAAAATTATGCCCCCCTAAAGTATATAACTTTTTTTTTTGCATTGTTAAACACAGAATGCTATAAGAAATGGAATTTCATCAGTTTTGGATCATATTCTTCCAAGTCTTCATCCAAAAGGCCAATTTTCACTTTACAGGCTGGTCTGTGTATAGAAAAGACATATGTGTATGCTTTTGGAATATTTATTTCTTCTTGTGAGGTTCCCATTTTCAGTGGCCCCTTCTCAAACACTCACCTATGTTTCTCCATGAAATGGCCAGCCAAGACAAGTTTTTGTGTGTTGTGTTGCATTACTGATTTGTACCTTAAACCTTAAGCTATGAGAATTCTGTTTCTGTAGGTTTTTCCCCTTACTGGTGCTGGAAATTGAACGCAGGACCACTTAAAAACATTCTCAGCCTATTTATCTTCTTTACTTCTTTGCTTGTTCTTTCAAACAATGTCTTATGTAGCCTTGGCTGCCTGTGAACACACTATGTATAGAAAACTCATTGAACAGTGGGTTCTGCTGCCTGTACCTCACAAGTGTTGGGATTACAGGCATGAGCCACTATATTTTGGCTTCGAAGCCTCTCTTCATCAGTTTTATATGCTTGGTTCTTCTCTTTTCTAGCTTTTCAGGAAATTTGCTACTCAAGTGTCATCTTCCTGAAGTTTTGTTGAATATCTTGATAATATCCTCAGTTAAAATGTTCACAAAACACTGATGAAGAGGTAGAGAGTTATACATTAGATTATCACTCTAGGCAGCAAAATGCCTTAGGTAGCCTTTATTATGTTCATTCTTATTGTATCTGTTTCTCTTCAAAGTATCTATTCCTGAAGTCTACATCAGTTCCATTAAAATTCCCAATCATGGGAGGGGGAC
>PVIH01004481.1:89161-99616 GCA_004025045.1 Sigmodon hispidus
ATTTGTAATAGCAAGAACCTGGAAACAACCTAGATGTCCCTCAACTGAAGAATGGATTAACAAACTGTGGTACATCTACACAATGGAATACTACTCAGCAGTAAGAAAAAATGATATCCTAAAATTCACAGGCAAATGGATGGATTTGGAGAATATCCTCCTGAGCGAGGTATCACAAACTCAGAAAGATAAGCAGGGGGTATACTCACTCATTAGTGGTCTCTAAACAAACAAACAAAAAGCCAAGCATGCCCAAGCTGAAAACCACAACCACTGAACAGCTTGGGATCAGAAACACCCTGGACTGACTCCTTGGAGCCCACTCCCCCTAGAGGAACACCTGACTCAGTCTTGATGTTGCGGGGAGAAAACTGGATTTGCCAGGAGTGCAGGCTGAACTAAGCAATATTGGGACCTTGGGACCTTGGGACTGCCTGCCCATGGGGGGATGGGGAAATGTGGAGAGGAGAGAATGACCTGATGTGGTGGGAGGGGGAAGGGACCTTGAATAAGTATATACAAGGATAGAAAATGTGACTTCTCTATTCATAATAATTAAAAAAGATAAAAAAATAAAGAATAAAATATTACTTCTCCTATCATTATATAGACAACAACTATATTGCCTGATCTACTATTGGAAGACCCAGGCATTCAGTTCAAGTATTCAGCAGAGCACCCCTTATAAGAACAAGAAACTGAAAGTCTAAAAGTCTGTCCCAGGAAACAGAGTGACTCAGCCCAGATATCAACTCAGATAACCATCAGGACATAATGGTCGAACCTGTGATTAAAATACCAGAAGTTCCAAGCAGAATAGCTGTGACCAACACCAGGTTGTAAAAAACCCTTAACCACCTGACTTTAAGGCAACCCCATGACTATTGTGAGCAACCTTATGATTATAGTATGACCTTTAAAGTGAGCAATCATGTATTGCCCCAGTTGCTATGGTGATTTTGTGGGGTTTTTTAGCCTTTGAAAGAGATATGAGATTGTTAATGGAGACTACTCCCTTGCTCTGGAGGCAAAGAGGTAGCCAGCCTGTACAGACAAAATAAATTCTCTTGCTATTTGCATCAACTGGACTGGACTCCGGGTTCTTGGGGCCCCCCTTCCCTAGGATAGTACCCTGAGTCTAGGGTCTATCACTACAAACCAGAAATTCCATGAACTTTTAAAAACTGAATTTATGGTGTTGGTTATAATAAATGATTGTAGAAATTACATCGTTTTTCAAGATTAATAGGCAGCAGAAACATATATTTCACAGTTAAAGTTTACATTCCTTTAACTTTTAAAAAGTAGGTTATACATTCATCTGATTCAAAAATTAAATCAGAATGCCAATTCATAACTCCTAGTCTCGGTGTGGTTATGGTGTTTCTCAATTTCTCCTCAGCCTCATAGAGATATTTTCTTCTATTTATTTCTTACCTGACTTTTCCCTCCCCCAAGCAAATGTATACAGCTCAGTACGAATATATTTCACATAACCTCATCTTTCTCCCTCAGAAAAGGTAGCAGTCACTGATTTCATTATTGCTCTCACATAACAATGAAGTCTGCAGATTTTTAATACCAGTATATAAAGCATTTTCTCATTTTTTAAATAGTATTTGTGTAAATTCTAATGTATTACTATATCAGGATTTAATTAGTCACTGATTAACTAGGTTCTTTCCAAACTTCTGTTAATATTATAAATAATGTTGCAACAACCCTACATATACATCAAGAAAACTTAATAGTGATTATTGAGTTTTTGGAAAATAAATTGTTTTCATCATACTTTTCTTCCATTTCTAAATTTGCCTTTCAAGTGCGATGGTTAATCTTCATCATTGTCAATTTGATTTGATTTAAAATCACCATGGAAACATACTTATAGGTGTATGTAGCAAAGTGTTTCCAAAAAGGTATAACTGAATAGAGATGACCAACCCCAAATGTGAGCTGCAACATGGCACGAACTGAAGTCCTGAATAGAATAAAAAACAATAAAGCAACCTGAGCCCAGCATTCGTTGCTTTCTGTGCCCTGACTGCAGATACAATGTGAGCAGCTGTCTTATGCTCCTCCTTCCCTGCCTTCTTTAACATGATGGACTGTTCCCTAAAGCTGAAACGCCAATTAAACCTCAAGGTGGTGAGAAAAATGAATAATACAATGTACATCATTTTTATGAGAAATAAAATGTTTGACTATTTTTCAAGTATCTGATTCTTTCTGCAAACAATAGCACTTAGAAGTCTTAGAGCTATCTTGGCTATCTTGTTATATACAGTAAAAATTAAAACAATGACTATCGGCACTTAAAAGTGGGCTTTGCTAGAGTTATTCATTAAGCTTCACAAATAGCATGTTAGTATACACAGTAACTTCTCCACATAAAAAACTGTAATACATATCACCATAAAGTATAAGAGATGTCTTTCTGCTTCCAGCAGGAGAGGCAGTGCTTCAGGCTATAGATAGAAAATTTCCCTCTGAAAGACTCAGACTCAAATATGGCCAGGATCTTGAATTACACCGCAGAAAAGAATTTCAGGATGAATCCATTCAAAACAGAACTAGAATTTACTATGAAAGGGACAAAGAAAAAAGGAGTACACACTTTAGATCTATGTGTATATATTGAGGGAGAAAGAAGCAACTGTTAAGCATTTTAATGTGAAATATTCCCCACAGGTTGATGTATTTGAACATTTAGACTCTACCTGGCAGTGCTATTTTGGGAGATAATAGAACTGGTTTCTTTTATATATTAATCTTGTTTACTCTTTCTCTAAGTCCTGTTCTCCTGCAACAACTACCTTCTGCCTTAGCTCTAAGAGGCATCTGTCTGGTCCCCCAAGAAATTCCTTTCCTAAGGTCAAGTATTTATACAAAAGCCAGCATTCCCTTAGGTGCTTGAAGAAAGGTCCTGCTTTCTAAAACAGGAATTATTCTCCTTATCTCAGGCAAAAGGAATTTGTGGATCTTAAATTAACATATAACTATGGTACCTATTAACCTGTCAAGGTCAATGCTAACCTCTAGGCTCCCTCAGTCCTGGCTCACAAGCTTCCTCCCCCACAACCTCTATCCTAGCTCACAAGCTCTCTTTTTCCCTTCCCCACATAACCCAGGAACTTCTCCCTGCATTCTCAGGAGACAGCTTTGGCAATTTGAATAAACTTTTCCCTCTTCACCTATGGAACAGCTATTTTGGTTTCTTTACTGTGCCCATTTTTTTTTTTCATTCAGAATCACACTGAAATAATATCCTTCTATATCTGTTTTAAAAACATAAAAGATTTTTTAAAGTATAAAACTTTAATAATAAGCAGAATATTGAGAAAAGGGCCTGCTTGCTTATGGAAATTTGTCATGATAAAGATGGTATTTTAAGACAGTAGCAGAGAGAAGGTCTCTTAAATAAACAGTATCGACTTGTTAGCCATTCAGAAAGTGGCTAACAAATCAAGTTCTCACATATTCCAAACAGGAAATTTAAGTCCTATACATCTATAAAAATCATGTATGAATACTTCTACATCATTTACAAAATGCCTTCCCAGTTAAAATTCAAATATTAGAAACAAAGAGAGGAAAATATTGCTAAATTTGATCATGTAAAGTTGAAAAGGAAAACTACATGCAAAAAAACTGAGAAACACCAAGGAAAAGAACAAAGTGGTAAACTAGGAAAAAGCAATTACAATTTGTATCCTAGATAAAGGTTTAATTCCCTTACTTATTTATTTAAAAGTAGAAAAGGCCATCTACTCCATAGAACAATGAAAAAGAGAAATTAACACACATTTCAAGAAAAAAAATGCAAATGGTCCCTGAGCAGCATAAAAGATGCTTAAGCTGCTGAAAATAAAAGAGATGCAAATTAAAGTTACACTAAGAAACCATTTCTCACCTATCAGATTGGGAAAAAAACAAAGTTTAATAACAAACTGGCTAAGGCCTCTAGTACAGTATTGAATAGAACTGTTAAATAAACTTCCTGGTCTCATTCCAACTATACTCAGAATTTGATCATTATGAAATAGGTCTTTTGTCGAAACCCTTTATCAGAATGCAGACACTGTCCTTATTCTGAGTTTGTTGATTCCTGTTTTTTGTTATAATTGTTATGTTTTATTTCATGTTTTCTTTTTCTGTATGTCTCTGTTAATCTAATGGTAGTTTTAGAACAAGAGCTCTTCTGGCCTCCCACAGCTTCAACAGGATAGGTTCAGTCAAGCATCCCAATATGTCAATTAAAGAGATGGGTAATAGTAAAAAAATAGAAATTTATTCAGTGTGAACACATTTTGAAGAGGAACAGATAAAGACAATTATCATCATGCTCATCTTTGGAGTGCTGACATAAACATTAGGTCTAAATAAAGAAAAAAGAGGATCAAAAGGCCAGAGGTGCTCATCTAAATGGTTTTGGTCTTGCTGTTGGATTTCTAAGAGAGCATAGAGACAGAGGTAGAAAGGAGACTAGTGCCTCAACATACTGAACCATCTGTTTCAAACAGCAAAGAACAGACTCTGCCATAGGAAAAGGTGTGCCTGTAGCAGGTAAAGATGGCTGAGACTCTTTATAGGGTGAGAGTATTGTTTGCACCCACATTTTCTTGAACTGTCTGCTTTAAGCAAGACAGGTTGTTATGGCTGCGTGTAAGAATTTCCACTATTGTCACCAGGGAGGCTGAACACGCTGTAAAGAGTGAGGATTTTATTGTTACATACAGGTTACATATAGGTTCTCACTAACCTAGGTCAATAGCCTAGTTCCGGCACAGCTGAAAGACTAAGGACTCCAAGTCCCAATGGGTGGGGGTGTGTCTTTAAAACAAAATGGTAAGGTACAGCGAGAATCCAACTTTTGAAACCACTGGCTGCTGCATTCACTCCCAGACCTGGGCCTTGGGCCCCAGGCCCCAGGTATCAATGTGCAAATGAATCCAGGTCCTTACAAGGTTATTTCTGCAAACATTCCTTTCTGGGACACACTGACCCAGCAAGGTCATTTATAGGCATCCAGTCTTGTACAATGGCATTTTATCGGTTTGGTCTGGTTGATTATTCTCTCAATTCTGGTTCTATAAAGTCATTTTTGAAGAGATCCATGTGATTTCTTTAGTTAGGATGATCACTGCTGTTGGTTGTTTTTGCTCTTTAGGGAGGTGAAAGACCCCAACCTCAAAATTTCCACAAGGCCAATTAGCAGGAAGTCATCCTGTGGGCAAAGCCTCAGTATATCAGGAAACCAACAGTTAAGGGTTTTTTAAAAAGATAAGGAAGGCCATGGGAGGGTGAAGAGACCGGGAGTGTCTAATCTTAACACAAACCAGATGTTCACAGCACCTCCAGGATCAAAAACTTTACAGCCTTGCGCCATAGTTGAACCTTGCAAATAATTTGCAACATTACCCCTTAGCGGAATTTTGTATGTAGTTCAAAGTAGCTAATGAGCTGTGATGTATGCCTTTATGTTTAAGCTGATGAGACTCCCTCTTTGTATAAAAAGAGGGCTGTTCTTTGTACTGCACACTCCGTTAGCTGAAGCTGCTGATCGCCCACAGGTGCCTGTGTATTAAAATAACCTCTTGCTAATTACAGCCAGTGATTTCTGTGTCAGTTCTTGGGGCTGGGGTCTCTGAGGGTCTTTTAGAAGGTCCACCACCAACATCCCCCCAAAAAATCACACACACCTAGAAGCTTTTTCTTAGTTATAAATGCCCAGCCTTAACTTGGCATGTTTCCCCACAGCTTTTATTAATTTGAAATTGTCCCATCTTATTTTGTATCTGGGATTTCACCTTTTCATATTTCTGTATATCTTTATTTTTACTCCCTGGCTTGCTGTGTGGCTGGCCCTTGATAGACCCTAGAGTTAGGGTACTATCCTCGGGAAGGGGGGCCCCAAGAACCCAGACTCTAGTCCAGTTGATGCAAATAGCAAGAGGATTTATTTCGTCTGTATAGGCGGGCTACCTCCCTGCCTCGGGGAAAGGGAGTAGCCTCGATTAACAATCTTATATCTCTTTTAAAGGCTAAGACCATAAAATCACCATAGCAACTGGGGCAATTACCCTAGGGTCACCTAAAAGGTCATGTTATAATTGTAAGGTGCTCATAATAGTCAGGGGGTTGCCTTAAGGTCAGCTGGTTAGGGAGTTTTTACAACCAGGTGTTGGTCACAGCTATTTTGCTTGGAACTTCTGATATTTTAATCACAGGTTCGACCATTATGTCCTATCTGAGTTGCTTACGGCTATCTGGGCTAGGTCATTCTGTTTCCTGGGACAGACTTTTAGACTTGCAGTTCCTTGTTCTCATGGGGGGTGCTTGGCCAAATACCTGAACTGAATGAATGCCTGGGTCAGGCCCTAGAATCCAGGGTCCTTCAGCCCTTAGTGTATTTCTCTCCTTGTTCTCTTGTTCCTCCTTCTTCTTTCCAGATTTCTCCTTTTATTTATTCTCTCTGCCTCCCAGCCCCACCTATAATTTCTCCTGCCTTACTGTTGGCCATTCAGTTCTTTATTAGACCAGTGTAAGGGTTCCTGACATGTTGTGGCCACATGGTCAAGCACAGAGGGCACGCCCGTAGGCTAGGCTACATAAATCTGTGCCCACCCTTTCTCTTAAAAGGAGATGTCATGTTGCCATCGGTTTCTTTTTTCTCTTCTGCTTCTCTGTTCCTGTACTCCCCTGACAACTCTCTTGAATAAATTCTCATGTGGCTCTGGTAGTGTATGTGTGTGTCTCTTCTCATGCTCAACTCCAACAACCAGCAGGTGTTTTACACAGGCAAAGTAACACAGCTTCACAGAGTTAGACAAATACAACATTAAAAAATGAAACACATCTTTGCATCATTAAGCAAATGCTCCACAACATAAACAAATGTAACATACCTTACAATAATGTTCTGAAAGACCCCAAACCCAAAACATCGCAAATTTTCCACAAGGCCAGCTAGCTAGCAAGAGGTCAACATGAGGGCAAGCCTCATTAGACCCATGAGTTGCCAGCTGAAGGCTATTTGGCCAATTAGCAGGAAGTCATATTGCGGGCAAGCTTCAGTAAATCAAGAAACCGGCAGTTAGGAGTCCTTTGAAAAAGATAAGGAAGGCCACGAGAGGGTGAAGAGACCGGGAGTGTCTAATCTTAACCCAAACCAGATGTTCACAGCATCTCCAGGATCAAAACCTTTACAACCTTGCCCCATAACTGAACCTTGTATATGATTTTCAGCATTGCCCCTTAGCGAAACTTTGTATGTAGATCAAAGTAGCCAATGAGACTCCCTTTTCCTTATAAAAGGGGGCTGTTCTTTGTGTGGGCGCACTCAGTTAGCTGAAGCTGCTGATTGCCCGCAGGCGCCTGTGTGAGTATTAAAAACCTCTTGTTATTTGCAGCCGGTGGTCTGTGTCGGTTCTTGAGGCCGGGGTCTCCTCTAAGGGTCTTTCAGTTCCACAGCAGATCACTCTTCTGAGATGTGGGCTCATCCCTCAGGATTAACTGCTTCTCTCTAGGAGGCAGTTACTCCTGGGAGGATCCACTGTTCTTGGAATACAAGGTGACTGCAGATTTTTGAACAATTGTAAGCATCCTAGCACCAATGAAGATACTCTAAAGAGACATGTGCTTCTCCTTTTGGCTATCAAACTATTGAAAAAGTAGGCCCCAAGAGTTTCCACAGAAGATTCATGCTGGGATAAAGAAAAGGGGAGGGTTCTGATGCCAGTCATACAGGGAGCTTGTGGCCTTGGAAAACCTTTCATTGAGTTCTAACAGCTTGCCAGACCAACTGGTAAGACTGCAGTCAAGAGATAACAAGAGATCAGATTACACTTTCTTTTTATTTAAACCTAAACTTTCTGTCAGGATCCAAAAGATAGACTTGGGAGATCACTGGAGCCCTTACTCCTCTTTCCAGTATGGCCTATTAAGTAAATTCCTTTTTCTGCTTTTCAGGATTATTTATCTTTAATTGGCTGTTTGAGGAGAGGTGGCCAAGTCTAGCTTGTTAGAGCTGCAAAAGCCTAGGTAGGCTCTAACTCTAGCAGCTTTAGAAACACAATGACTTATCTCTGTGTCTTCAGACCTGGAAGGGGTATGAAACAGTTGGAAAAGACATTCTTTGAGTGATTAACATGCAGAGGTAATCAAGTGACCCAAAGTAAAGCTAGGATAAAGATTTCAGCTCTCATCTGGTTTTAGTTGTATTGTAGGCTTGAGAAGTCAATGTTTTATAGAAAAAAAACCTTCCTTTTTCCTTCTTATATTCGTTTATTGCAATATTTTCCTCCACTTAGGAAACTGTATCCCCAAAGGTAAAATCTTCTTGTAGGCTGTAGGTAAATAGCACAAAGCTTGTCACTAAAGAGTCCCACCATGTTCTGCAAGGATCTGCGTTAGACAACACAACTGCAGGCTTTCTGCAAGTGGTTGATCAGTCCCCAAGAAGAGTGAATTCTAAATTCCTGGTAAACTGTGCTAAGTTACAAATGTTAAATAGATCTAGCATTCCTAAAGTGAATCTTGTTTGGCTGTAATATAATTGTTTAAAAAATCATTTTGCTAGGTTTAATTTATAGTATTTTTTTCTTGGAATTTATATTCATGAGATAATTTTCTTTTGGTAACATCTCTGTTAAGTTTTGCTATTAAGGTTATAATGGCCTCATACAATAAGTATGGCAATGTTTCTGATGTTATCTTTGGAAATTTTTAAAATAAAAATAGCATTATTTCTTTTTAAATGCTTGGAAGAACTCAACCATTAAAGCCATTTGGGCGTACAAATTAGAAGAGATTTTAAATTACAGATTCCAGGTCAATAATAGTTATACAGATCTTTGCATTTTACTTAGAATTCTTATTTTGTGAATAAAATTTGGTAAATTATGGGGTTTGGGGACGAAATTATCTATTTCATAAAATTTTGAAACCCTGACTTTCTTGTGCTAAAAGACCTAACAAATAGTCAAGAGGAGATTTTTTTCTAAAGTAATTCACACTTATATATTACTTATTCAGTAATATATAGCTTAGAACCCTGCTATTTTATAACCTCAAATAAAATAATGTCTAGGCAGTAATCATTAACAGCTGTTCAAAAGATTAAGTCATAGGCTGGTGAAAAATCTTATAATAGCTAACTAGGCTCACATCAGCAGGAGCCACTGCTCGATCAACATTTCCTTAACATAAAATAATCATCCAATATGTGTTCCTTCTTATGATATAACTTTAAGTATAACTCACTACCTATCAAATGTTCTTGGGTAAAAAATGAAACCTGAATCTGTTTACCTATAAATGTGACTACCACTTTATGGGCAATACAAGAGGCAAAAGAACACATTAACTAATAACACAGAGATAAAAATCAACAACTTCCAAAATATGGGAATTTTACACAGCATGGCTTCTTTACAAATAAATTCTAAGGAAAACTCAAAAGAGAAAAATGGGTCCAATTAATTAAAAGAAAATGATCAAACTTAACAGTACCCAAATACAATATGTGAACCACAATTAGATTTTGGTTAGAAAAAAACTGAGATAATTGGAAAAACTGAAACACTGAAGACATCTGATACTACAAAGAGATTATTTTATTAATTTATTGGCTAGATGACAGTAATGTGGATTTTTTTAAATGTTCCTAGCTTTCAGAGATATAAAGAAAAACTACTCATTAGTAAGATATATCTAGAATACAGTTGAAGATAGGAGTTTGTTAGATATAGTAGGAGATGTTAGCTGAAATAAGATGGATGATGTGTTGATAATTATTGAAGGTAAGAAATGAATACAGTGTTTCATTTTGTTACACACACAGAGAGACAGAGAGAGAGAGTTGGTTAATGCATTAAAGATAGCTCAGAGGGGGCATATTAATGTATCAATGTTGCAATAAGGAATGAAGATATATACTAATTCTCTTGGATTAGTTTGACCAATACTGAGCTCAAATTTGAACTCTAACTCCCCCCGCTTCCATCTATATGTAGTCTTTGATTACTGCCCCCTTTGTTTTGTAGTTTGCTTGGTCCCTGTTGCCAATCTGATCTGTTGTATCTCTGTTGAGCCTGTATTTGTCCCTAGTGGATTTGCTCAGTATTTATCAAACAGCACAGAAAGCATGGTATGGGGGAAAAATGAGGGATACTTTGTTTTTTTATTTTTATTTTTTTGCTTTAAAAAAAAATAAATCTCTTGAACAGAGTTTTACATTGGAAATAGTTACTTTACTGAACCCAACTGATCAGAACAGCACATAAAGATGTAATCAGCCTATAACTACAAGTTGCTTCTAACATTTATGGTGGATATTTGTTTTCTTTAAGACTGTTTTCAACCTGTTGCCTTTTGGCAAAACTGATTAACAAAACAAACACATACATTATTATTCTGAGTCAGGGCATAGAAGAGTACACAATTTAACATTAA
>PVIH01004481.1:99716-139910 GCA_004025045.1 Sigmodon hispidus
CTTATCAAGGGTAGAAATACAAATAAGATTGCTACACATATATTTTCTTTGTGTTCAGCTTTCCCTATATATCCTTATTCAAGGTCTCTTCCCCCTCCCAACACATCTGGTCATTTTTCTTCTCTGCAACTGCCCATCTCCTCCCTGGGCAGGGAGCAGACAGTCCTATGGTCCCACTGACCCAATAATGCTTAGATCATAGAGCCAGAAATATTTTCAAAACCACACACATACAGTTGCTGTTAAATTTGATAATTTTCTTTATTTTCCAAAAAAGATTTGTTAGAACCATTTCCTTTTTTAGTTTCCATTAAAATCATATAATGTACATTCTTGTATTTTGGAGGGTGCTGATTTTATCTTTGTGGTGTGGCAGCATATTTGAGAAATAACATAATAAAAATGTTCTTTAAAAAAACCATAAGACTGGATTGGAGATGTGACTCAGTGGTAGAGCACATAGGTATCATAAATAAGACCCCTAGCTTTGACTCTAGCATTATGAACAAAATAACAACAGCAACACATCCTAAGTGCTGAAAAAAAAAAGATGCCATTAATAGACCAAAATGTTTTGGAATTTGAAACATTTGAAAGTAGGTGGGGTAGGTGGGAAGAGAAGCCTTAGGCTAGATTCAAAACTGCAGTCCAGAGGAACAGACTAAAGCTATCTATTGGACACTTCATTGGGTAGACTTAGTAATAATATACTGTATACTTGAAATTGCAAACAGAGTGGACTCCAAGTGTTCTCACCACAAAAAAAGGTATGTGAGGTAATGCATGTTAAGTAGCTCAATTTAGCTGTTCCACAATGTATAACAAATCCAGTATTATAGTATACATTTTAAATGTGTGTGTGAATTTTGAAACAAAAGGAGAAAAGGTTTGAAAAGCCATCTATGAGGAAAACATATTAGAGCTGCTACTGAAAAACCCTAGGTTCTAAGGCCTGACCCAGGCATCCAGTTCAAGTATTCAGCAGAGCACCCCCATGAGAACAAGGAACTAAAAGTCTAAAAAGTCTGTTTCAGGAAGCAGAATGACTCAGCCCAGATGGCTGTAATCAACTCAGATGACCACCATTAGGACATAATGGTCGAAACTGTGATTAAAATACCAGAAGTTCCAAGCAGAATAGCAGTGACCAACACCTGGTTGTAAAACAATGAGACCCCCAGCTGCCCTTAGGGCAGCCCCATGACTATTGTGATCAATCTTGTGATTATAGACTATTATAATCAACCTTGTGATTGTAATATGACTTTCAAGTGACCAATCATGTATTTGCTTCAGTTTCTATGATGATTTTGTGGCTTTGGCCTATAAATGAGATATGAGATTGTTAATCAGGGCTGCTCTCTTGCTCCCGAGACAGAGAGATAGCCCGTCTGTGCAGACGAAATTCAATAAACCCTCTTGCGATTTGCACCAACTGGACTGGAGTCTGGGTTCTTGGGGCTCCCCTTCCCAAGAAGATAGAACCCTGAGTCTGGGGTCTATCACTACAAAGGAAGCCTATTCTGGCTGTCTATACGAGGCAAAATAGGCCTTCTACCTGGATAAAACCACAAACTGCTACTACATCTTTTCATACCATGCACAGGACTTTATATCAGATCCTCCATACTAAATGAAAAAAAAGAACCTAAAGAAAAAATAAAGATTGCAGTAAAAAAAAGAAACATCCCAGGGACACAGAGGGAATCCTCAGAAAATGAATAAACAATTCTTGACTTAAATATAATGAGTAAGTCAAACAAATAAGTAAGCAAAGAACAATAACAACAAAATATAACATTTTTTAATTTATGGTTAAAAAAAACCTCTGTGTGTTCTATGTAGAGGATAGACACTATGGGGGAGGGGTAATCAATACTAAAATGTGGCTTGCAAAACACATTTTTAAGGGATGTGTCAAAGGACCACAGGAACAAAGAGCCCCCAAACAAACAAAACTAAAACAATTTGAGAATCAAAAGTGATAAAAGACTCTAACACAAAACATAATTTTGGGGTCAGCCTATGCTACATAGTAAGTTCCAGGATAGCATGGGCTATGGAAACTGTCTTAGAAAAAATGAAAAAAGAAGAAAGAGAAAGAAAGAAATAGAGTGGGGGAAGAAGGAAGAGAGAGAGAACAAACCTCAAAGTCTGAATACTTACTAAGAGAAATAATCAGTTAATTTGGGAGAAACATCTCTGTCATATAGAATTCCATATTATGCAGGTCTTATTTATGAAACCTTACTGTTAGTTTATACAGAACAGTCACACTAAGGTAGAAGAGCATAATTCTACACTCTTTAATTGTGAATTACTCATGGTAACTTCTTTTGGTAACTATACTTCAGTATAAAGGAAAATAGGGGTGTGCTGGTTAGTTTTTTGCCAACTTGACACAACTAGAGTCATCTGGGAAAATGAAACCTTAAATGAGGGATTGTCTCTGATGGACTAACCTGTAGGCAAGTTTGTGGGACATTTTCTTGATTGTTAATTGACATAGAAGGGCCCAGATCATTATGAGTGCTGCCACCCTAGGCAGGTAAATCTGAGTTGAGAAAGAAAGCAGGATGAGAAAGCCATGGTAAACAGGTCAGTAAGCAATGTCTCCTCATGGTTCCTGCCTTAGGGGGTTAAGGGGTGTGCCCCCCATAATGGACTGAGAAAGGACCTGTAACCAAAACCAAATAAACCCTTTCCTTCCCAAGTTGCTTCTTGTCAGTGTTTATCACAGTAACAGAGACAAACTAGAAAAGGAGGGAAGGAGTAATCTTAGAGTAGAAGCCTGACAAATTTGCCCTTAGCCAGATGATGAAGGAAAGCTAACAACCAAATATATTAAGCTGTACCTTTTTTGTGTTGTAAGGGAAATGACACCGAGGTTCTCTTCTCTCCAAACTCTAGTCTAATTGGGAGGAGGGGGAAAAAAGAAATTCAGTATAAGGGCATTCTATACTATCTACTACCTAATCAGTACTTTCAACATATATTTCTCCCAAAAGGTCTTAATAGCCAAGAGGAAACAAAGGCGATTTAAGTAACTATGCAGATCTTTGTATGGAATGCCAAGAAAAGATAGGAACATTAGAGAAAAGTTAGGTTTGAATAAAATATGGGCTTTAGTTAATAATGACTCATTAATGCTATCAAGTATACCCTGATAATATAAGTTGCTTATTAGTAGTAGGGGAAATTGTATCTAAGGGAAGGCATACGCTAAGTCTCTAAACTATCTGATCCTTTTTTTCTTTTTTTAAAACTACATGTATTCATTTATTTGATGGGTATGTGTAGATATTTAATAAATCCTGGGATATCAGTCAAATCCTAGGCAGACAGCTGAGGAAATCCTTCTACAGCTGAGTGAATCACACACCTTTAATCCCAGCACATGGAAAGCCCGGAGTGGTGACCAACATCCTTTATCCCATAACTCTAGAGACAGAACTTCTGTTTCTGTGAGTTCAAGGCTACATGCCTTCAATCCTAACCTGGATGGGATAGGGTATATAAGGGCTGCAGAAACCCAGCAGAAACAGAAGCGACCAGCAGAAGTGACCAGGAGTGAGGCTGAGGAAGTTGCAAGACAGCTGGCTGAGAATTGATTGTGGTGCTTCCTCTCTCTGATATTTCAGCTTTCCCCTAATATTTGGCTCA
Organism: Sigmodon hispidus; assembly: GCA_004025045.1. Lineage (NCBI taxonomy): Eukaryota > Metazoa > Chordata > Mammalia > Rodentia > Cricetidae > Sigmodon > Sigmodon hispidus. The sequence goes on from PVIH01004481.1 coordinate 103,380, forward strand.
GAGTCTTCTCTTCTTACAACCCAAATTCGTGCTACTACAGGTGTGTTTGACAGGTGTCAGAGAACATGTCAGAGCTGATTTTCCCCATCACTATCCAACACGGGCCTCAGGGATCATATTCAGGTTAAGTTTGTTGCCAAGTTACTTTACCTGCTCAGCCATCTTCATGTGTTTGAAATAAGCTTTAAGCTACTGTGAAAAATAAAACTCTAGGTTTGTTTCGTTTTGAGATAAAGTCTCACTATTTGGCTCTAGCTGGACCAGGCTGGCCTGGAACTCACAGAGATCCTGCCCAAATCTGTCTCCTGAGTGTTGGAATTAAATGCACAACACCTCTCCCCCAGGCCAGGCTCTAATTGTTTGCTTGTTTGTAGACAGGGTCTTGCTATTTGCTCCAAGATGACCTAGAACTCACAATGTTCACGATGAATGGCCTTGAGCTTTCAATTCTACTGCCTCAATCTCTAAGGGTTCAGATTATGCCACTAGTTGTATTTTTTCTTATTCCCACACATAGTTTGCTCTGTTACTCATGCTAGCATGGAAATATGTAGCCTTGGCTGGCCCCAAACTCATGGCAATTTTCCTGCCCCAGCCTACCAAAGTCTAATATTATAAGCATGAAGCATTATCCCTATCTCTCTCCCTGTTTCAAAGTTTAATTTGAGACAAAGGCATGACCCTTGAGAATGAAAATCTAAAAACATTGGGTGTTATAGAAGAGTAACACTAAAATGATATTATTTGATTTTTATGCATGATTATGAATCTCTCAGTTTTACTGAGTAGACTTGGGGGAGTCTCCATCTCACAAAACTAAGGAGTAAGTTCATGCCTTGGTATTTAAACAGTAATCACTAGAATGTATAGCAAACAGACACTACCATGCACTTTACAAGTTCTGTAACTTGTTTATAAAAACTCAGAAAAAATCTTCCCAAATCACAAACTCTAAAATATAAATACAATCCCTACAGATTTCAAAGAAAAAGACTAATAAGCTCAAAATCAGACTGACATCAGGATCCAACAGCTACAGAGATACTAGCATGTAACAAAGCAATGTCTTTATAAAGGAGGGCCAGTGAGACAGCTCAGCTGGCAAATGTGCTTGTCCTTGTCCCTAAGACAGATAACGTGTGTTTGATCCAGAGAATTCACAAGGTGAAAGGAGAAAACTCCTGCAAGTTGCCCCATGACCGCCACACATATGGCCAGGTATGCATACAAACACATATGCAGCAAATAACTGAATAAATGGGAAGGGCTAGAGATGTAATTCAACCTAGCACATACAAGGCATTGGGTTCCATCCTTAGTAATAACACTCCCACACACAAATAGGGAAAAAACATTGTGGCTGATTTCCATTTCCTTGTTATTGTGAATAGAGATGCAATAAAAAAAAAATGGATGTGCAAGTATCTCTGTTGGTAGCATATAGTTCTTTGAGTATATTCCCAGGAATGGTATAGGTGGTCCATATGGCAATTCTATGGAATCAATCTAAATGCCTATCAACTGATAATGAAGTGATATATATATATATATATATATATATATATATATAAATGGAATTTTATTCAGCTGTAAAGAAAAGAAAAATCATAGTTTTCAGGAAAATACTGAGTGAAGTTGCCCAAAATAGCAAAAACAATACAAGCACATATTCCCTCATAGGGAATTACTATTACTATAGTGAAGCACCATGACCAAAAGCAACTGAGGAAAGAAAAGGTTTACTTGGCTTACAGATCACTGTCCATTGAGAGAAGCAAAGGTAGGAACTCAAACATGGCAGGAACCTGGAAGCAGAAGTTGATGCAGATGCCATGGAAGAGTTTCATCCTGGCTGGTTCTTTTCGGCTTGCTCAGCCTGCTTTCTTATAAAACCAAAGACCACCAACCCAGGGGTAGCAACCACCCACAATAGCTTGGGCCTTCACACATCAATCATTAATTAAGAAAATGCCCTACAGGAGTTTTCTAAATGTTGAGGCTCCCTCTTCTAGCTTATATCAAGTCGAGTTGAAATTACCCAGCAACAAGATCTTAGCTTCTAATTTTTATATATGTATATTAATGTGGAAATGTGTACTATGACCAGGAAACTAGAATGAGATCCATGAGAATGAGAGAAGGAGGCTTTAAGGAGTGCAGGTAGGAAAGTAGAGCATCTTTGATATGGGAACTGAAGGGGGAATATGAGGATGAACAGGTACAAACAAGAATGGCTACAGGGAACTGGGCGGAAGGCAGTGAAAGTAGTAGGAAGGGGTCAGCTAAAAATAAGTATTTTGAAAATAAAATAATAACAATTGCAAGTTCCCCAGACTGTGAGTGGGGGGCAGGAAGACTTTAAAAGACAGACAGCTAGGGCTATATCATATGTGAAGTCCTCAGTTTGTGTCTGAGCACTAAAGTAATAAAATAAATAGGCATGGGTAAAGAATATCACTGAATGATGAAGGCTTTTTAAAGTATAATTTGATGAAGTTGGATAAACATTTCCTTTGATAAGGTGTTAAACGTAATCAAGTAGTAACTTCATTCTACACAGAATAATGTTTATATGAAATCAGTGTGATGTTTGTTCCTTTTTTGACACTATGATTTTCTTTTGGTATCTTTTAAAAGTATGACTTTTACGTGCATGAGTCTGTGCACATTAACGTGGGCAACTGTAAAGACCATAAGAAGAATGCTGGATCTCCTAGAACTGAAGTTAGACAATAGTGAACTACTACACATTGGTGCTGGGAACTGGATTTGGGTCCTCTAGAAGAGCAGCAAGCACTCCTGACCACTGAACCCTTTCTTTAACCCCTATTTCAAATGATCTTTTAGTGCTTTCTAACTTACCCTACTTTCTCTGTTTTTCATTTCTGCCTTTACTTACTGTGTTATGGTTTCAATAAGAATGACCCCCCCATAAGCACACATATTTCAATAGTCATCAGGGACTGGCACTATTTGAAAAGGATTCTGAGGTGTGGTCTTGGAGGAAGTGTCACTGGGGGTGGGCTTTGAAGTTTCCAAAGCCCATACTACACCCAGTGTCTCTCTCTCTGACTACAGATCCAGATGAAGCTATCAGCTACTGCTCCTGCTGTTGCCTCCTTCCCACCATGATGACAATGGAGTAAACCTATGAAACTGTAAGCAGCTTTGTCTTACTTAGGCTTTTTATTGCTATGAAGAGACAACATGACCACAGTAACTCTTGCAAAGAAAAACACTTCATTGAGGTGGCTCGCTTACAGTTTCAGAGGTTCAGTTCACTATCATCATGGCAGTGATCATGACATTATCACACTGAGGGAAGCTTGAGAAAAGAGACTTCAAAGCCCAACCCCACAGTGACATACTTCCTTCAATAAGACCACACCTCGTAATAGTGCCACTCCTGTTATAGGCCATTTTCTTTCAAACCACCACATTACATTCCCTAGCCCCCAGAGGCTTCATACCCATATCATAATATAAAAAAAGCATTCAGTCCAACTTCAAAACTCCTCATAGCCTAAAACAGTCTCAAACTTGTTTTAAAGTCCAAAGTCTCTCCTAAAACACATGGCAGTCTTAACTGTAATCACCTGTAAAAATCAAAATTTAAAAAAAATGAGATGACAACATACTTCCAGCATATAATATCACATGATATACATTACCATTCCAAAAGGAAGGAAAGGGAACATAGTGGAAAAATACTGGACCACAGAAAGACTGAAGACCACCTGGAAAAACTTCAAACTCCGCATCTCCATGTCTGATGTCAAAATGCTCTTCAGATCTCCAACTCTTTTCAGCTTTATTGAATGCAACACACTTCTTTCTCTTGGGCTGGTTCCACTCCCTGTAAGGAGCTCTCACCAGCAGGAAACCCATGACTCTGGCATTTCCAATACCCTGAGTTCTCCAAGACAACCCAGGCTTTAACTTAACAGCTTCATGCAATGGTGTCTCTGCTAGGCCTCCATTCAAGGATACCCCTGACACATGCCTGGCCTCAGCAGCATTATTCCCTTAACTCCTTTCTTCTGTCCTTAACTCTAAAGTGGGACTTCTGCTGTTTACTGGGGCTAGAACATGCCCTCCTTGTTCAATTACATCTCCATCAGTTTTCTGTTTTCCTTCATCACCTAAGCTTGGCTCTCTTTGAGCTTGCTCTTTAGACCACCAGGCTGGCCTCAAACTCAGACATCTGACAGCCTCTGCCTCCTCATTGCCTCACAAAGCTCTAAGCTTTTCTTTAGTTCCTTTATACAAGTTTGAAATCTATCTGGTTGGGATCTTGCCCTGAGGTTACCACTCCCTATATTCCATTTATCTCCATGACCATAGGATTTAGCTTCATACCACTTCTTGATGCTCTTTTTCTCCTCAAAATTTACATTTTGTTATTTACCCTGCTCAGCTTGTTTCTCCTGCTAATAACCACAAGACAAAAAAAATCTATGCTAGGCTGTTTTGAGATTTCTTGTTTTGATGGTATTAAACCAAAACACTTCCACTTAGCCTCAGGCAGACTCTTTGGAAGACAGCCTCTTTCTTCACCAAAATATCCCAAAAGTGATTTCTAAGCAATGTACTAAAATTCTTCTCAGAAACCTCTTGATTCAGCTCCTCACATTTCAAATCATTATCAGCACCATTTTCTTCCATGTGTCTACTCATGTGCCCCATTAAGCAATGCTTAAAGCATTCCACTGCTTTTCTAACCCAAAGTACCAAAGACCAAACAAAAACAAAGTCAGGTCTATCGCAACAAAACTCCAGACCCTGGAAGCCACTTCTGTCTTACTTTGGATTTTTACTACTATGAAAAGACATCATGACCATGGCATTCTTATAAATAAAAACATTTGTGGTGAGTGGCTTCTAGTTTTAAAGGTTCACTTCATTATCATCAATGGTGGGGAGCATGGCACTGTCTCACTGAGTGAAGCTTGAGAAAAGACACCTCAAAGCCCACTCCCACAGTGACACACTTCATCTATCCCACACCTCTTTATAGTGCCTACTCCTTTTAGGGGCCATTTTCTTTCAAACCGCCACAAGTCCCCAATTAAATGCTTTCTTTTATAAGTGTTTTTTTGGTCACAGTACCACTTCACAGCAATGGAACAGTACCTAGGATAGAAGTTGGTACCAGAGACTGGGGTATTGCTGTCACAGGCCTGACAATGATATTTACTGAAGGAATGAAGGATATGGAAGACTTTGGGACTTTGGACTAGTAAAACAGTTTAAGTAGCGCCTGATGGGCTATCCTACTAGGACCATAGGAGACTGAGGGTGATTTGTACTGTGGGAGCCTAGTTCAAGAAGTTTCAGAGGTGAAGTATATTATTAGTATGTGGCCTAGCAACCATTCTTGTGATATTTCAGCAAATAAATGTGGCTGGTTTTTGTCCTTGTCCTGAAAATCTGCCTGAGGCTAAAATGAAAAGTTTTTGATTAATGGCTCTGGCAGAAGAGATTTCATGACAGCCTAGTATTGACTGTTCTGGAGTAATTAGTGGTCACTCTTATGTTGTTCTATAATGGAAAGGAACAAGCTGAGCAAGAAAAAATAAAAAATGTACAGATTGAGGAGAAAAGAGACACCAGGAAGTATAATGGAACCAAGTCCCGTGCTCAAGGAGATAAACAAATTAAAGAAAAGCCTAATGTTAAATAGAATAAAGAGAGTCATGACCCCAGGGCAAGACACCTTTCAACTAAGCTTCCAACTTGTGGAAAGGAATTAAAGAAAAGCTTAAGCAGTGAAGGAAACCATGAAAAGTAGAAAGCTGATGAAACTGTATTTGAATGGAGGACCAAGTTCTAGCCCCTACAAACAGAGAAAACTTGGCAGCTTTGATCACGTGATTCTGGCTTTAGAGTCAAGGATACAGGAAAGGAATTGTGGGATCTTCCTCTGTGGAAGTCACTGAGGCCAGGCATGTGTCACGGGTATTGCTGCACAGAGGCCCAGAGTGGCCATTGCATGAAGCTGTGAAGGTAAAGCCTGGATTTCGTTTGATAACCCAAGATGTTGGAGATGTCAGAGTCATGGGATACCTGCCATGGAAAGCTGCTATCAGGGGGTGGAGGCAGGCCAGGAGAAGTGTGTTGCAGTCAACAAAGGTGAAAGGAGTCAGAGATCAGAAGAACACTTTGACATCAGACACAGAGCTGCAGAGTTTGGAGTTTGCTCAGCTGATTTTCGATCTTGCTTTAGTCCAGTAATTTCTTCACTATGTTCCCTTCCCTCCATTTTGGAACAGTCATGTATACCCTGTGCTATTATATGCTGGAAATACGTGATCTGCTTTCTTCTTTTGATTTTACAGAGGATTATAGTTAATAGACTTACATAAACTTCAAAAGAAACTTTGAACCTTGAACTTTTAAACAGAGTTGAGACTGTAATAAACTATGGGGACTTTTGAAGTTGAACTGAATACATTTTTGCAGTATGATATGGCCATAAGCCTATAGATACCAGAAGTAGAATATAGTGGTTTGAATAAGAATACCCCCCATAGGCTCATAGATTTGAATGCGTAGGTATGAGAAAGTGTAACTATTTGAAAAGGACTAGGAGGTGTAGCGTTGTTTGGGGAAGTGTGTAACTAGGAGTGGGCATTGGGGTTTCAAAAGTCCACACCGGGTACAGTGTCTTTCTCTCCACTTATAGATTAGGATGTAGCTCTCAACTACTGTTCCAATGGCTGCCTGCATATCAGCATGCTTCCCACCATGATGAAAATGGACTATATCTCTGATACTGTAAGCAGGCCCCAATCAAATGTTTTCTTGTTCTTGGTACCTCTTCACAGCAATAGAACAATGACTAAAACAGATTGTTTATATTTCTAATGTATTTTTACAACTAATAACAGATATGTAGATTGCCTTTAAATGTTTTAACATGCAAGCATAATCAATTTCAAATGTAAAGTTAACCATATGTTTGGAAAGGAATAATAAAAAGATTCTCAATTCTACATTTATTGTATTGCTTGTCTTTCTCAAACAAACAAGTAGACATAACTATTGTTTGACACATGCAGTGTTGCCTTAACTTTGCCAAGTGAAGTAGAGATAACTGGTAACCCATCCATATCCCTTTTATTGGGCCAGCACACCTAGCAGCCTGCTCTAGAGCTTGTTCTCATGAGGTCAAGGCCTCACAGAATGGAAAATTACCAACCTCATTCCCTATGAGTACACTGTAGCCTGACTGACACAAGGATACATGAGTCAGCCCTCACACCAGGAAGGGAGAAAATACAGATATGCTTGCATTAGTTCTCTGTTGTAGCTGTATTAAATTACTATAAACTTATTGGCTTAAAAACACATTTATCTTGTAAGTCAGAATGTAGGATTTCTGACATGGTTGTTACTAGGAATATAATCTAAATATCTGCATAGCACTGGGAGAAAAATGCATTTTCTTGCTTTTTCCAATTCCAGGAGATCACCAGCATTCCTCAGCAAGTAACTCTGCTAACTTTTTCTTTAAGGACAAAAATATAGCATCCATTTTTCCATGCTATGTCATCATTAAGTCTCTCTTTACTCTCCCTCTTTGTGTTTCATAGAACCTGCTGGTACAACCAAGAATAATCTCACTATTTGAGGTCTGTGGAGCAACATTCTTAACCCAACCTTAATTTCTCCTTGCCATCTAACCTAACATATTCATAGACTCAGGATTAGAGTGTGTATATCGTTTGAGGTCAATATTCTGACAATCACAGGTCCTCTATGAGCAAGAGCTATTTATAAAGTCAAACTAAGACTAGGCCTGGCTGAACACACATAAAAAGACCTAGAGTAGTGGTTCTCAGCCTTGCTAAGGGTGGGACCTTTTAATACAGATCCTGAACCCCAACCATAAAATTATTTTGGTTGCTACTTCATAATTGTAATTTGCTACTGTTATGAATTGTAATGTAAACAGTCTTAGGTGACCCTGTGAAAGGGTCACTTGACCCTCTAAGGGGCTGCAAATCATAGGTTGAGAACCACTGACCTAAAGGATGTTGTGTGTTCATACAACAGTAAATGGTATTTTGTCGCGCGTCACCTCATCCCGCAAGGAAGATGCGACACCCAGGCTCTTCTTTAAGCAGTTTTATTCAGGAACCTTGAATTCTGACTTCTGACTTACTTACTTACTTATGACTGGGACTGACTGACTTGCTACATGTTCTCTCTCATTCCTTCTCCTTCTGACCACAGGGAAACCCGCCCCCGCAGCCTAAATAGCCTCTGGGCAGCCAACCCCAGTATGCCACGTAGGCACTACCCATAGGTCCAGGTATGCGGAAGCAAGCCAGATCCTCAGCCTTAGCCATATATGGAGTTGTTTACCACAGAGAGCGCTCACCATTGGGAAGGTGGAGGCGTGGCTACACGCAGCTCTCCACAGTATTTGTCATAGTAATGTATAGAATTTTACTTGTTTTTAAAAAAATGATTATTATAAGGATATGAAATGAAAGGTATTACAGAGATAAATCTATATGTACAGGTAAAGCTGCTCATCATATTATAAAGTATAACTATGGCAGTGTGTGCACCTGCAATCCCAGCACTTGGGAAGTTAAGCAGGAAGATCATGAATTCTGGGCCAGCTTGGGCCTCTCAAAAAAAAAAGGTTCAAGAAGTAATGGGTGTACTAAATAAATACCAAAAGAAAAATAATCTTAAAAGTTGAAACTTCTATGGTGAAAAAGCCTTGGGGTTTGACAGAAGTAGGAAATTTTTAAAATGTACTTTTTGTTTAGAGGCCTTATAGTTCTGTGGAGTCTCTGTGACCATCAGAGTCAGCATATTATCTATGTGAGGCAGGAAGTATGGTTCAGCACAGTTCAGTAGTCAGTGGTGGTTCAAATTTCTACAGTCTGACATTGGGCAGTTTAGGTATATTTAAGTACAGGACAGTTTTAGAAAAAAAAGTTTCCTGATGATAACTCAGTCCTATGTTACGACAAAGCTTCAGGCAGGTTTACACTGAATCTCTTCAAAGTACATATGACCTTCTTCCAAAAAGATGGGTTCTTATTATCTTGGAAACAATGATCAAGATAAAGGTCTAGGGGGAATAACTGAGATCAACATAAAATCTTCAAGGGTCAGGGCTGATACCACAGAAGTCACCTAGGCTCTGCTGCATTTGTAAAGTGTATGTGACATGTCCCATACAGATGGGTTCCATTGACTGAGAAATAATGCTCAAGGTAGCACAGGTCACCAGGCTATTAAATATGTCCATTCCCAGCATTCTAGGTGGAAAATCGATTATATAACTCGTCCTTTGAACAGTCAACCCTACGTGTTTTACAATCTTGGTTTCCCTAGTGTTTATCTGTGAGCACAAAGACTTCATGCACTCTACACAGTCCTATTCGACCTTTTGAACTATTTCCAGTATCTTAATAAAAAGTCATTTAAAATTCAAATTCAGCAAATAAAGTAGAAACTTTGGAAAGTATCCCCTAAAGTAACAATAAATTACTAGTTTTAAGCTCTGGTCTCTGGTTTTAAATAATTAACTCCTTGTAACTTTAAGTTAACATGCATTCAAAGGAAGACTTCACACAATACAGAAACAGTAACTAATGTGGAATGTTTTTCTGTACACTGTGAACATATGTTGCTTCTATTTGTTAATAAAGAAGCTGTTCTGGTCTATGGTTACAGCCAGGTGAGAAATTCAAGCAGAGAGAGAAAAAAGGAGAAGAAAGGCAGAGTCAGGGCAGACAGTTGCCAGCTGCCTGAACAAAATATAATGGAACAGGGAAAACCATGGAGCCATGTGGCAAGATACAGGTTAATAAAAATGGGCTGTAAAGTAATAATACCTAATTGGGAATGTGCCTAAGCCATAGACCAAACAGTTTGTAATTAATATAAGCCTGTGAGTAATTATTTTATAAGTGGCTGTGGGACCATGAATGGGAGAGATTTGTCTGGACCTCAGGCCCAAGTGGGACAGAAAAACTTCCACTTACTAGTAATATCATAAAATAGAAATCCTGTGCCTCAATCTCTCAGTAACAACCAAATGAACATGACTGCCTATGTATTCACTCAACTCCGAAGGGCATTTAAAAGATCACACTATAACTTAGTTTTATAACTAACATGTGAGTATCATTCTAGGTCAATTTATATAATTCTACATTGTTCTTAGTAATCATTTATAATTCTGTCATTTGAACATATCATTAGCTCTAGTAATTTTAACAAATACCAGAAGGAAAAAGATTCTTATTGTATTCATCTTTTATTATAAGCAATCAGGCAATATGACCTGAAGTTGGTAAAAATGAGTATTTATTAAAGTATAACATTTAAACAAATAAAACTTTATCCTGATTTAGAAAATACATTTCATTTATTTGAAATAAGAAAACATATTAAAATCAGCTATCTAAGAACTATACATACACTTTTTAAAAATTAGTCAAAAATGTCTCTTTATTTTCAAAAGCCTAAGCCACAAAACAGTGATATTCTATATAGTCAAGGTTTAGTAAATCTTGCACACAGCTTCTATGCCTTAAAATATAAAATTCCCATTTCAGACAAAATAAGCTATTTTGGCTTTTCATTGCAACCACACTCTGTCAAGTTATTATTTCTGATGGTGCCTCTATTTTACTGACTTGCTACAAAGAACAGTTTTCTATAAGTTGACACTAAATCTAAAATAATAGCTTTTGCAAAGTTACTCATTCTCAATTATCTGAATACCTACAATGATAGCTACAAAAACTCCATTCTGTACTAGGCACCCTCCTTAGCAGCCACTGGCCTCTGCCATAAATACCTAAAAGGTGAGCTTCTCACACCCCCCACCCTCCCCAGAATGATGTAACTGCTCTGGCTTCTGTAAAAACATGTCAATCCCAAAGATGGGAGGGGAAAGGCCACAAACACAAATCATCATGGCCAAACTAATTAAAACAAGGTATTTTTATTCATGTGCACAGGCTGCTTTTCTCCCTAAGGCAGGGTTGTAAAGGTTAGCCTTGGATATGAGGAAGACAAGGCTTTTATAGATGAAGGTTTGGGAGTTTCCAAATGGGGGATTTGGCAGGCAAAAAGGGGTATCTTAGTTAGAGCTTCTATTGCTGCAACAAAACACCATGACCATAAAGCAAGCTGGGGAAGAAAGAGTTTATTAGGCTTACACTTCTACAATGCTGCTCATCATTGAAGGAAGTCAGGCCAGGAACTCAAACAGAACAGGATCCTGGAGGCAGGAGCTGATGCTGAGGCCATGAAGGGATGCTGCTTACTGGCTTGCTTCCTATGGCTTGCTCAGCCTGCTTTCTTACTGAATTCAGGACCACCAGCCGAGGGGTGATATCACCCACAATGGCTGGGTCTTACCTCATTGATCACTAATTGAGAAATACTTTTTAGGTGGATCTCATGGAGACATTTTCTCAACTGAGGCTCCTTCTTCTCTGAAGATTCCAGCTTGTGTCAAGTTAATACTAGCCATGGCTATCTTATTTATCTTTATCTCCCTCTAGAAGCTGCCTGCTCTGTCTCTGCCCCCATTGCTTGATCTCTGAAGCCTACAGTTTAAGTCCTTGAAAAATCTTTTATCTCTGAGCTTTCCTTGTTCTCTGTTTACTCTGATCCCTTCCTCTGCACAAAGAATTCAGTTTTCTAGGGATTTAGGTATATTTTGTATGGATAATATTGAAATATTGTTTCATGCTGCTCCACTTTATTTAAAAATTGGCTCTGAAGTTAGTTTATGTTCTCCCCTCTTCTGACCTAAGAATATCTATTTAAAATTTTCTCCAAAATCTGTCCTAAATCAAAAGGCCATCCAACTCTATGATAGGAAAATGGAAAGCAAAACAAAAGAACCCAGTAAAAGACATTATGTGCTTAAAAACATCTAAAAAGAGTATTTCCAGTAGAGATTGCTGCTACACATCTCATAATGTTTTTGGTTTTATTTCAAAACTTATCATAAGATTCGTAAGACTGCTGTGTAAACTTTCTGTAACTCAAGATTCGTAAGTTTGAGTATTTTTTTTTAAAATCTAAAAATCTGTAACAAAGTTACCTTAAAACTTTTATCAAAAGGGCTAAAAGTTAAAAAATCTATACATACATAACCGTAAAGGGATATGTGCCTAATGGGCTCACCAGCAACCATGTGGTTTGCTGTTATTTTGATGATCCCATGAGGATGAAAGCAACCATGTGGCTCTGATAGTCATCTGAGAATAAAGTGAGGACATACCATGTAACTTCACTACCATCTGTTGCACAAATTCTGGTTGTATTAAAAGAAATTCAGAGCCAGATATGGACTGGGGAAAGGTTGAAATATCAGAGAGAGAAAACACCACAGTCAAATTTCACCCAGCTGTCTTCTAGCTTCCTCAGCTAGAAGCCAGGTTAGGATTAAAGGTGTGAGCTGCTCTATTTGGTAGTCAGCCTTGAACTCACAGAAACACAGAAAGTCATGTCCCTGGAGTTAGGGAATTAATCACTCCTGGCTTTCCCCATGCTGGGATTAAAGGTGTGTGCCATTGAAACCCAGCTGTTTGGCCTTGTACTCATAGATCCAGAACTCATGGAGCTAGGTGAGTTACCACTGTTCTGTGGGAACTCCGGAAGCTACTTCTGCCTAGTTTTGACTGTGGGTTGATCTCTTGGTATTCCAGGTTATATTAAATATGTAACATAGCATCACAACCTTAATAAGATGACTATATAGTATAAACTAATTAAGGCAATGCCCATAAAACTTTTTAGTTTGACTGACTCCCCCTGCGTATCATTATATCTCCTTTTTACAATAAGGTGGAAACGGTGTATCTCCAAAATATTTTGGATTAGGATGAATTTCTGCATAATTATTTTCTCTCATGGGAGTAAAATTTTTAAATTAAAATACAACATATGTTTAATCAGATATGCTTAAGGCTTATAAATACTTAAGGTTATAAAAGTCTATTCAGAGTAACATAAACTGACTTAGATATGTATGTCTAGCCACTTATGTCTTTGCTGTGTTAAACACCAGACTTCTAGAAAATTTTAGATAAGGAACAACATGTGTTTGATAAGGAATGTTTGATAACTAAGGTTTATAAATTCCTAAGGTCTATTCAGGCTAGCAAAAACTGATTTGCAGATATCTGTCTAGCTTCTTTGTCTTTGTTAATTTCACTAAGCTTTAGTTAAGAGACTATGGCATTATATAATGGTATACTATAAAAGGATCAGGAAAATAAATTTCTCAATCTCTCTGTGAACTGTACTTATGGTTTTATAAGATTCCCAGTCTCTCTGTAGACTGTTTTTATGGTTTAAAGTTTTATTTTGCTGCTAAAAAATTTACAATTAAATCTTGAATTCAAATTTTTAAGGACCAAACTTGACAGAGATAAACTGTAAAATCCTAATCTTGTAAAAAGCCACTAACTCACTATAAACTGTTAAAGAAAATTAAGAATCACAAGTTAATGGTCAGTCACTTTATAAATGATAAAATTCTTTAATGTGCTCAAAACTATATTTGTAATCATGCTAAATACAAATGTCATTAATTTACAGGGACAAGCATTATTTAGCCTCTTGTCAATAATTTCAAGGTTAAGCCTGGCATAAGTAACTAAGAACAAGGTTTGTTTAAATCAAATAACTGCCCTCAAACTTAAGAAATCTGCTGAATATGGTATTTAATATGTCTTATAAAAGCTTTCCATGACAGACAAAAATGCTAACTCCTGGAAGCAACCCTAAGGGTCTCCTTCAAAGAAGATGATAGGGCACACCATCTGACAAGTGGTAATAGCAACCACTGGGCAAAGAAAAAAAATGCCCCATGCCTCACCTACTGCCAGGGCTCTGCCCAAACTGTGTGCATTTTGGATGATTGCCCTACTCTGTTCATCTATGCAAAAAATATCTCTCAGACCTTCTGAGTCTGGCAGTCAAAGGCCATTGCTGCCCTGTGTGACAGTGAGGACTTAATGCTGTCCTGTGTTATAGCCAATGACAAACTACCTCTGTTATGTCATCACCCCCCACCAAAAAAATTCATTGGGTGTAGACAGAAGTTTTGCTCTGTCTCACCCAGCCCTGTGGTCCCCCATATACTTATAAAATAATCATTAAGTGGCCTAATATTAATTACAAACTGTCTGGTCTATGACTCAGCATATTACTAGCTAGCTCTTGCACCTTAAATTAACTCATATCTATTAATCTATGTATCACAGTGTGTCTCAAGTGCCTTGTGGCTTTACCTGTATTCAAGTGCCTTGTGGCTTTACCTGTATTCTATCACATCTTGCTCCCTGGAGGCTTGCAGCATCTACCCTGACTCTGCCTTTCTTCTGCCTGTATCTCTGCTTGGATTTTCTGCCTGGCTATATCCTGTCTTGCCATAGGCCAAAGCAGCTTCTTAATTAACCAATGGTAGCAACACAGAAAAACCATACCACAGCAATTGGGATCACTATGGAGGAGCCTAAAGTAAACCATCCAGGTAGTAGGTAAGATTCTTGTTGTTTTATCTGATACAGAGTAAATTTGGATTATGTTTCCTGATTAAATTTATCCTTCTCAGATATCCCACAAGGCTACTGCAGCCTAGTCAGTCCATTTTATATGTAAAAATCAGGCCTTGTTTTTCCAGAGCTACTTTCTGAGAAAGGTCAATCTAGAAAGTTTACCTTGCTGACAGGTTTCACAGTAAAATAATATACAAAACAGATTTCAATGTAACTAACTTTTTGCTATTTCTTTTCTTTTCAATGACTGCTCTCAACAGGCAGCCATCTGTGTCTGTGTCTGATGGTTAATTATTAGATAAAACGATGCATAAATTATAAATGTCTAAGGAAATAATTTAAGATTATGTATATGCAAGTTATAAGGGTCTTAAAATGATTTAAGGTATGTAAAAAAAGACTCAGAATGATACATGATGTTAAAACTTCAAAAGTTCAGAATTGAACATATTGAGCAATAAAGTTCTGATAAGCTATTAATCTAGCCTTTTTAAAATACTGGCTACTACTAGTCACAGGCTCATATTTTTAAATTTCTTTTGGTTGTTATCTAAATATAGACTTATCAAATTTTACCTAGATAAAGATATATTTATTTGTTATGTCTTGCTACTTTATATCCCTGTTAATTTGTGGATAACAGTATCAAACATTATAAATACCAGGGACCTGAAAACTATATTCCCCAGATACAACATATTCTCCTAGAGCAGTGGTTCTCAACCTATTGGTTGAAACCCTTTAAGGAATTGGTTGAATCATCCTTTCATAGTGATTGCCTAAGACTACCAAAAAACACAAATATCAAATTACAGTTATGAAGTAGCAATGGAATAAGTTCATGGTTAGGGTCACCACAACATGAGGAACTCTATTAAAGGATCATAGCATTAGGAAGGTTGAGAAGCACGTTCTAGAGCTTCCAGGTGTGCTTAGTAAGTTGTTAGTTTGAGATCTCTCCAATGTAGCTGAGGGGAGTGAAGCAGTTTCGCACAGAGCTACAAATTCCACAGAAAATAGAACTGTAGTATCTACTTTTAAAAACCCTTTTTAAAAACCACTTTTAAAAAACCTTAGCCCCTTCTGAGCAGCACACATTTGATTTGGTTTTAAGGTTATCTATCACCCTACTACCAGTTTTTAATAAATTCAGATAATTATAATATTTATTAAGTCTGTGTTCCTCTCTCCCGGTGGTCTTGAACTCCATCACACCTACCACAAGCAAAGACTATACAGACAGTATATCCCCAAACTGAAATCCAATATCCAAAACACACACCAAATGAGTACTTTGTCAGTTTCCACATGATACATCTAAATAGAAAATTCAACAGCTTAGCTCATGTGATAGGTCACAATCAAAATGAAGACATAAAAGTTTATGTAGCAACCCAAAAAAACTCCCCAGCCTCCTAAGCTGCAATATAAAAAGTTATTATATAAAATTACCATTATAGTTAAGCTACATATAGACAATGTATGTGAAAAAAGTGAATTTTGTGTTTAAACTTTTGGTCTTACACTGCACAAAGGATTGCTAGCTGAGCAGGAGTATTCATCTTTCTTCCTGACTGCGGATGGGATACAACCAGCAGCTTCATGCTCCTATAGCCTTGACATTCCCACTATGATGGATTATAGTATAATGTGGTTCTCAACCTTCCTAATGCTGTGATCCTTTAATATAGTTCCTCATGTTGTGGTGACCCCCCCAGCTGTAAAACTATTTCATTGTTACTTCATAACTGTAATTTTGCTACTGTTATGAATGGAAGTATAAATATCTGATATGCAGGAAAACATTGCAAAGGGGTTGTGACCCACAGGTTAAGAACTGCTGGATTATTTATACCCTTGACCTCTGAGCCAACATTAAACCTTTGCATCCTTAAATGTCTGGTTATTTTGTAACAGGAACAGGGAAAAAAACAAATAATAACAACAAAAAACCCTAAGCCAGGAAATATTCCAAAACATGAAATACAAAATATTTCAGACCCCAAGGGTTCAGATGAGAGAAATTTAGCCAGTGCCACAAGCCATACAAGCCAAGTGACTGATTAACACTATTGCTTCAGGTAATGATCAATTTAGAATGGAAAGCAGCATAGCCAGAAGGGAAAACAAAGAGACTGAGGGGAGGGTATGACAGGGTAATAACTTATATTTGCATATAAATATTTTCAAATATATCTCAAGACATTTAGAAATGTACAAAAAAGTGTTATCTTTTGCTGGCTGGTTTTATTTTGTTACTGTTTTGTAAGGTTAGGTTTTTAGACACAGGGTCTCTCTATAAATATATATCCCTGGCCATCCTGGAACTCAATATGTAAACCAAGTTGGCCTTGAATTCAGAGAGCTCTGGCTGCCACTGTCTCCAAGTGCTAGGATTAAAAGTGAGTACCACCACATATACCCACTCTTGTTTAAGGCAGGAGCTGACTATGTACCCCAGGCTGGCCTCCAGACATTGTGATCCTCCTACAACAGTCTCCTGTATGCTGGAATTATTGCAGTGTACGAACATTTCTAAACCCTTGTTTTCACTTGTATAATTGGATACTTAAAGAAAATTCTCTCCACTCATAATTTTATGCAAACAGTTCTCATATTACCATACAGTTCTTCACACTAAAATATGTTAATGCCTCTCATTGAAAGCATGAGAGCGGGCTGGAGAGATGGCTCAGCTGTTAAGAGCACTGACTGTTGTTTGCGGAGGACCTGAGTTCGATTCCCAGCATCCAGATGGCAGCTAACAACTATGTAATTCCAAGATCTGACACCCTTACCCAGTTATACATGCAGGCAAAACACCGATTCACATAAAATAATAAAAATAAATATTAAGAAAAAGAAAGCATGAGAGCAGACATATCGTGTTTCCCCTACTCTCCTAACATACCACCCAAAGAAGAGACACCATAAACATTTTCAAAATAAAAACTGAGACTGGAGTTTCTTGAAGTAGACTGCCTTGCTGTGCTCAGAAGCAAGGCTATGGTTATCAGAGTTCTACCAACATGGACTGAACACAATCAACATATTTTCTCCTTTGAATTTTACAGCAATGAAAAGCTTAATCAGTTAAAAATGGAGAAAAGCTCAAAAAAGAACAAGTATTTATATGCACAATTACTTCATATTAAGAAACTGAGTTTTATTTAGCATTCTATGAAGCACTAATGAGAATAAAAGAAATTAAAAATCAATCCCACATTCAATTTTAAAGAACATCAAGACAGTAAAAACACACAGCTTGTAACCAATATCAGAAATATGAAATGACATTTACAATACACAGAATATACTGTGGGTGCTTCCTATCACAATAAGATAGTCTGGATAGCTGCAATCTTCCCAATCTGAAGACTCAATTCTATACTGTTCTGCTCTTTTTCCCCAATGCCAACTTACAACTATATGAGCAAAACTAACAATTATTGAAAGTTCTTGGACAAAAAAGGCTCTGAACAAGTGTGATTCTAGCCCTGAGAAAAATAAATTGGCCTTGTGTTCAAGCAACATAATGCTTCCTACAAATGCATTAGAGTCACACAATCAAGAAAGCAGTTATATTTAAGCTATAATTTAATGACTACACACACAAAAAAAATCACAGTTCTTCAGACAATAAATTCATATTATACTATTAAGCATCTGAAAGTAATCTGTACCTTTTGATGAAGAGGCCAAATTACAATTATGATTTTTAGAAATAAAAAACATAAGATACAGTTGAAGCTCATAAAATGTATCAATGACCTGACTAATAACATACTCCTAAATTATTTCTGTCTTGGCTATCAAGAATAAATCAAACAAACCAAAAAACTAGAACATACAAAAGAACATTTTAAAAGCTGTAAATATTAGAGGAAAAAGTGTTTTAGACATGTAGTATTTCCTTACAAAAGCCTTAAATGTAAAAGATACTACACACGCAAAGTAAGAAACAAGAGGAAAAAAAGGTTGATACATAAGACTTTAATATCTTAATAATTCTATTGATTCTAAAGCCTTCCACAAAGGGACAAAACAATTCTTTAGTTTACTGCAAACACATTTTTTAAAAAGTCAGCCATAATATTGAAGCTATAAGACAGTTTTTAATTATTGGCACTATACAGTAAAGCACAAAGAACTTTTAAAATAAGACAGGTTAATATTTCATTGGACAGTACACATAATCACTTTTTTCTGTCTCCATAAATCCAATGATGATATTCATAGGCTAGGTCCTAAACAAAAGTAAATTTTAAAAAATAGCAAAAGCCATGATTTGCTCAAGAATACTACTGTTTACATACCACAAAGGTTGTCTTACAGCAGATACTAGCTTGTCAAGCTTCAGATGGCAAAATGCTAAGCTGCTGCATTTGCAATTGTCCAACTGATTGTTCCTTACTCTGGAGATTCTGGGGGCATGTGCCATTGAGAGATCATCTTGCTGCCACCATTCTCTTATCACTGTTGGATCCACTAAGGTAGATAGAGCCTTCGTGTCCTTAAGATGCAAGGCCTAGCAAAAAGCCTCCCACAAAGCCACTGGATATGACAATGTTCTGCTTGATAAATTCTGTTGCCTAAAAATCAAAGTGTCAATAAAAATACTCTTAATTATGCTACAAAGTAGATGGAACCTTTAAATATTACATTGTATAAGACAGACTACAAAAAGACAAATTCTACTTATATATACTCTAACTGCTGAGTCCCAAAAGGAGAATGGAGGACTAAGGAGAGGGGAGATAGTATTTAATAAAATCATTATTTTTTAATTTTTGCAAATGGATAGAGGTAATGATTATACAGAAACATGAATGTATATAATACCTCTGAATTGTACTTAAGCATGGTAAACCTTGATATATTTAACAATAAAAATGCACAAATGGCAAAAGAACTCTTAATTATTGAATTCATGATAAATAACATTCTTGACTTTTTTCTTTTGTTGTTTTTCTTACTTAAAAATGGCGTTTTATTCTGTAGCTCAGGCTGGCAGGCTGTTCTATACTTCATGGCAATTCTCCTGACTCAGTTTCTCAAGTGCTGAGATTATAGGCATGACCCACTACGACTAGCTGACACATCATTAAAACAATGCAATCCTCAGTCATATAGTCTACTGGAACTTATTGTCAAAAAACAGAAAGCAAAACTGTTCATTGTCTTACTTCTTCAATAATATTGTTGATTTCGGGTGCTGCTTTATTTGCTCGTTTCTTAATCTGTCTTTTTGCTTTGTTTACATCTTTTTCAACTCTCTTCCAGTCGATCTGCACATAGCCACTGTGACTGGCAACCTGTAAACATGTAATAAAAATGACTATTATCCCAGACGTAGAAAGCCATTTAGATTTCCAGGAATTTACAGAGCTTTCAGGTAAGAAACTATTATTGACTTATGAATATACTAATTTGAGAGGCACTAAACAAAGTAGACTCTTAAGTCTCCACTCTCCTTAGAAGTGCTCCTTAGATTGATGTGGTATGTCTTTTTGTATGCTGTAAATACCATTGGTTAGTAAAGAAACTGTTTTGGCGTATGGCAAGACATCTTAAGAGGCAGGTGGTTAATCTGAGCCATAGATAAAGGAAGAGGGAGGAGTCAGAGATTCCAGCTGCCCAAGATTCAGCATGTAAAAGAAACACAGGTAAGCCATGGGCCACATGGCAAGCCAGATTAATAGAAATGGATTGCATTAAGACAAAAGGGCTAGCAATATGCCTGAGTCTTAGGCCAACCAAGCAGCATGCAATTAATATAGGACTTTGTGTGGCTCTTTTATCTGTCTGTCTGTCTGTCTGTCTTTCTCTTCCTTCTCTCCCACTCTTCTCTGGGACCTGCTACTCAGAAACCCCCTAAAATAAACTATTGTGTGGCAAAAAAAGGACTTTGTGTGATTATTTGGAGCTAAGTAGCAGCGGGGCTGTGGGTGGGTCTGAACCTTAGGGCTAGGCCGGAAGGGCTGGGCCAGAAACTTCTTACTACATTACATGCAATGAACACTGCTGGGTTAAGAAAAATATAGTACAGGCTGGGACAGATTTAAAAAGCTGTATTGTAACTATTACAACTGCTTTCATCCTACCTTTTAGAATAAGGAATCAGCTAAAAAGACAGATTACCCAAAGTATATGACTAAAAAAGACCTTTTTAATTAAATAGATGTGAAATACTAGGCAATCAGTTGACAGGTCATTAAAAAGAAGCTTAAAATAGACTGATAAAGGCTCTTTACTCGTTCAGAATCTACTTAATTTTAAGAAGATAATGTGAGGAAAAGGGCATGTCCATTTACACTTGCTGGGACTGCAAGTTGATGTAACTCTTCTGGAAATCAGTGTGAATTCTTTAAAAAGCTAAAAATAACTCTATCAAAGACCCAGATGCACTATTCCTTAGCATATCCTCAAAATACTTGGCATACTACCTCACGGATACTTGTTCAACCATCCATGTTCATTGCTCCTCTGTTCATAATAGCTACTAAATAGAAACAACCTAAAAGTTCTACAACTGACAAATGGATAACAAATACTATTCAGCAGTTAAGAAAAGTGAAATAGGTCTGGAGAGATGGCTCAGTCGTTAAGAGCACTGACTGTTATTCCACAAGACCTGGGTTCAATTCTCAGCACTCACATGGCAGCTCTGAAACTCCTGTTCCAGGGGATTCAACACTTTCATAAGACATACCTACAGGTAAAGCACCAATGTACATAAAATAAAAACAAATTAAATTTTTACACTTAAGAGATCCTTTGAAAAATGAAAGAAAATATAAAATAATTTGCAGGTAAATGGATGAAACTAGAAAATATTTTATTGAATGAGGTAACCCAGGCCCAGAAAGACAAACACTGCTTGTTCTCTCTCATCTATGATTTCTATCTCCAAATCTTCAGATGTGAGTAAATACAGAAATCAGGAAAGAAAAGGGGACTATAGACATGGTGCAAGCTAGAAATAGGAATAGTAGGATACAAATAATATGAAGGGGGAAAATTAAGGATGAGGCTTAATTGGACAGGGGGGCATATTATCTTTTTGTACACTGTAATGGGATTGTGTTCTGTTCCATTGTAAATGATTGTCCTGCCTACTGGTTTAAAAAAATGCTGATTGGCCAAAGAGAGGAAATGTTGGTAAGGCTACCAGACTAAGAAAACTCTGTGAACAGGAAGAACACAGAGATGCCGGGAGAAGCAGAGGAAAGAAGATGAAACCGAATGGATGAACAAGATAAAGAAAGATGGGTTAGTTTAAGACTAAAGAGTTAACAAGGTTTGTGCCTGGACCCTAGGCTGAACAGCATAAAATTAATATAAATGTCTGTGTGATTCCATGGGGCTGTGTATGTTTCTGTTGGACTGTGGGTCTGAACCTTGAGGCTTGCCCCAAAAGTCCACACGAGAAACCTCATACAACAGTACCCTGTGAAGATGTGTCTTTGCCAAGATACTTTCTGATGAGTTTAACAAAAGAGTTAACTGGCCAACAGCTAGGCAGGAAGAGATTAAGTGGGAGAGGACACTGGGAAGAATGAAGTCATAGGAGTCTGAGGTGTCAGAGGAGATACAATGGACATAAAGCTAACAGGATGGAAAGTAGGTATATGAGGTAAATAAGCCTCATGGCAGCACACAGATTAGTGCAAATGGGTCAAGTTTTAACAGCTAGCTAAAAACAAGTCTAAGCTTTTAGCCAAGTATTTATAATTAATATTAAGTCTCTCTGTGATTATTTGGGAGCCACCTGCTAGGACACAGAAAAACTGTGCCTAGAGGAAGGGAGGACAATACAGAATAAAGGGCATGAGCAGAGAAAAAAATAGCACTAAAGATGTTTGGAAAAGCCATAAGGAAGCCAGGTGGTGGTGGTGGGTCATGCCTTTAAGCCTAGCACTCAGGAGGCAAAGACAGGTGGATCTCTGTGAATTCAAGCGTAGTAGCCTGGTCTACAAAGAAACCTTGTCTCAAAAAACAAATAGAAAAAAAGAAAAGAAAAAGTCATAAGGAATCATTTATTTACCTAAAATTATGTATAAATATATACATTAGTGTTTATATTCACATATAGTATACCTATATATATATGTATGTATATACACATATATGTGTAACACACACACACATACACAGTTATGCCACTTGGGCTGACAATACTACCCCAAGAGCCACTGACTATTAAACAAAAGCACCAGTACTAGGCATGAAAAATGCCATCTTGAGTTGGTCCAGGGAGTGCAAGGGACTCTGAAAATGATATACAGCATTGCTATTACCTGTGTTTGTCTCCCAGCGATTGAAAGTAAGTATGTATTGCTGAACATACCATGCATTTAAGACAGAGAGGGCTTGGTGGATCTGAGCTAAATCTAATCTGAAGTCTTGTCCTTGAAGACTCTAGCTCTCACAGTACCAGAAAGGTACTATACAAAAGGCCGAGGGAGGAAAGTAATCAATAGTCCTACCTATCCATTATGCCTATAAACCACAACAATGACCAGTGTAGTAAGATAGGCCCATAAGAGTTGAGAAAATGGGCTCAAACCAGTTGCCAAGGCATGCATATAACGTACTTCCTTATCACCCAACATGGAGTTTGCCTGAGAGCCTAGAAACAGCCACTGTCCCACATTCCTGATTGCTCACAATCTGCCTAGCAACAGGTACTTCCCGGAGTTCCTGACCACTGGGAATCTGGCTAGCAACAAATGCTGTCAGATCTCCTGATCCTGCCCAGTCAATGAGGAACAGCCATGGAATATCACCAGATCATGACACAGCCTGGTTGCTGGAAGAGGGTATATAAGGCTCATCCCATATTTGAATAAAGGAGTCCTTTGCTTTTCAACTGACTTCCAGGGTCTGTGCTGTTGACTTAGTACCTTCTCACTCCACCCCCAGGGAACTGTAAGCACTCAGCAACAAGCCAGCATGAGAAGATATCCCTAAAGGCATAATAGTGATACTTGTATCTTGGCAGTAACCAACAATTATTTATTTGGACTTATGGCTTCCTCAACAGCCAAAATATCTGATTTCATGTAGAGATTCCAGCAGGAATCTTAGGTTCAATTTTCTCTGTGACATAGTAGAATTTGTTTATCTGCAGTTTTTCCTATACTCATTCATTCACTGGCTATCTCATCAGATTCTAGCCCCAGAAGGAGAAGTGATCAAACTGAATGGCATGTGAAACCTTTTCTGATAGAAACTGATACAGTGATTTGGATCATACGTGTGACAGTAACAATAAAATTCAGAGAAAGAAATCTTTTCTATATGAAAGGTGAAGAGATGCCTAAATAACCAAATGAGTTGATTACTTTGAAACTTTTATATTCTTGAACCTTACGTTAAATTATATTATTGAACCTTATGTTAAATTTCAACATATTTCTTTATTGAAATACAGAGATTTCATGCATTTGCATTTATTTGGTTGTTGGTTAGAATAGCCAAAATGCTATCCATATTACCATACACACTGGCAATCCATAATTCAACTGTCATTTTAACTTACTATTTTATGTTATGATTTTTTTAAAAAGTAATAAAACCTTTGTGCCATGAGTTATGATGGTGATAAAATAACCCAAAACACCAACAAACAAACAACAACAACAAAACAACAAAAACCAAAGCTTAAATTCGCTCCCAGAGGCCAGAAGGTGACAGCACATGTCTTTAATCCCAGCACTCAGGAGGAAGAGGCAGGGGAAATCTCTGAATTGAGGCCAGCCTGGTCTACAGAGTGAGTTCCAGGACAGTCAGGGCTATACAGAGAAACCCTGTCTCAACCCCCACACCCCAAAAAAAATTTACTCCAGGAGGTGACTGTTTATCTACTCCAACCTCACAACTGAACAATGAAGGCCATTTAATCAGACAGATAAAACACATTCTTTTTTTTTTCTTATTATGAATAAAGAAGTCACATTTTCTATCCTTGTATATCCTTATTCAAGGTCCCTTCCCCCTCCCACCACATCAGGTCATTCTCTCTTCTCCACATCTCCCCAATCCCCCCCCATGGGCAGGCAGTCCCAAGGTCCCAATATTGCTTAGTTCAGTCTCCACTCCTGGCAAATCCAGTTTTATCCCCCCAACATCAAGATTGAGTCAGGTGTTCCTCTCCAAGGAGTCAGTCCAAGATAAAACACATTCTTACAAATATAATTCTATGTATAGTTTTTTTAAAATATAACTGCTACCAAAGTCAGCAAACCCAGCTTATTTGAAAAAAAAAAATGCTGTGGACACTCTGTTTGGAAGGAAAATATCATATAGTTGAGGGGAAATAAGAAACGTTGAGATATGGATGACATAAATGTCTCTCTAGGTTCCCCTTCTCCAACAGCTCTAAGTAATTCAAGCCTTTCTCCTGCACTCAATCCATATCACAGATACCCATCCAGCTCAGTCTCAACCAGATGATTAAATTTATCAAATGTAATACAAAAGATGAATGAGAAACACTGAATGAATGATGATAAAGACAATAAATAAATACTAATTTTCCAAAGCTGTATTAACCAACCTAGTTCAAAGCACACTCTAACAAAGTAAGTTATCTAGTAAGTGGCTAGATTAACCCTAAGGGTCCTATCATATTTACTAATGAGAGAATGGTTTACACCTGACATGAATATGACCCACTACCATCTAAGAAATTTCCTTGAGATGTTCAAGACTATCTTCCCTTAGAAACCTGGAGGTAAAACTGAAAGGAAACAGTCTGAACTGAGCAGCATGTTGCAGCACAATGATCAAGAATGATTATCTGTTCCCAGTGAGATTCAAGTACATCTAACCCAACAGGCAAGTACATTCTAAAATCTGACCATACAGGACACAATTTAGTCTTGTTTACTTCTAACTTATCTATATAAAGAAATTCAATCTAGCAGACTAGAGAGGAGGTGAAACAATAATGACCACTTTTTGAACTATATTTGACTTTCCTACTGCATTTCAATATTTAATGAAATTAGGTAAGGAGGCTTTATTAGAATAAAAGCTTCCCAGTTAAAAATAAGGAGCTGAGGGTATAGCTCAGTGGTAGAGTACTTGTCTGACATGTAGGAAGGACATCCTGGGTTAGATCCCCAGAACCACAATAATAAAAAATAATTACATGTTAAAAATATCAAAAAGCTTCAGACAAAGATGCATTGTTGCTTGAAATCTGTGAGGAGGTAGATGGGGCTTCTCATTTGTGAGCCTCACCATTAGTGATCCAACTGGCCGTTCCATTAGGAAGATTTTCTTACTCCTAATTTCAGGTCTTTAGATAATTTTTCTTAGACTAGCTAGACTTTCTGAAATAAAAAGTCCCATCAAGGATTTAAGAGTTTCATCTAATTTTATGCCTAGTTCTTAAATATGAGGATCATCAGGTACAGAGGAAGAAAGGCCATTAAACATGAAAATATGAGACAAAAGTAAGCAAGGAAAAGGGGTATACACTTACACAATGGGTTGGAGTGCAGTTTAGTGTTTGACCACTGGTCTAGCATGTTTAATTCTAACATTGCAATACAAAATAACAAAAATACCAACCAAATGCAAAAATTAAGGGAGCAAAAACTGTAGAGAGAGAGGTTTTAAAATAAAATAAGAGCTAAAGATATAGCTCAATGAGTGGCAAAGCATTTGCCTAAGTATGTACAAGGCCCTATGTCTGATCCTAATACCATAACATATAACAAAACCATCAAAAGGGAGAGAGAAGAGAGGAGGGGAGGGGGGAGAAGACAGGAGAGGGGATAAATCAAGAATGGCAGGCAAGTAGGCTGGGGAAATGGCTCCTTGGATAAAGGGTCTGCTATATAAGCATAAAAGTCTGAATATGATCCCAAGGAGTGCCATGAAAGCTAGATGTGGTGACATACATAATCCCAGCATTAGAAGTGTAGACATGTGGGTCCCCAGGGCTCAACAGCCATCCAGTCTAGCAGAAACATCAAGCTCCACAATCAGTAAGAAACCATGTCTCAAAAAAGGTGGCAAGAGCTACAAGAAGATACCTCACAACAACCTCTGGCTGCACAGACATGGGCAAGTGAGCCTACACACATGCATACATACACCACACAGACATACAAATGCATACAATAAATAAATGAGTAAATAAATGAATAACATGGACATTGATGATTAGAGAATAATGCACAATTGAAAGGAGGGAGAAAAAAAAGAGATGGAGATCTTAATAGAGGAAGCCAATGTGGGGTTGGAAAAAGACCGGGTGCTAGGGTAACCTACAAGAACTCACAGAATGTCCCTGGCTAGGTCTCCAACCAATAGTGAAGGTGTTGCCTAGACAGGACTTACCCTATAATCAAATGAATAGCCACCCTAAGTGCCATCACAGAACTTATATCCAACAATAAATAGAGGTAGAGGCAGATACATGGCTGAGCACTGGGCTGAGTCCCTGGTCCAGCTGAGAACAGGGGAGGAAAGTCAATATGAACAAGGGGATAGGGCTATGAGGAAAATTCCCACAGTGATGGCTGACTGGAGCTCTGCGAAGCTCATTGAATTGAAGAACAACCACTGGGGAACCATCAGGAAAAGGAACTAGGCCCTTCAAGGATAACCAACTGTCCACTGACATGGGCAGTATGTGGAGCCTCAAGGGGAGGGATCAGACTGTGTTTCTATGCATGGACTGGCACTTTGGAATCCATTCCCTCCAGAGAAACACCTAACTCAGTCTTGACATTAGAATAAGGAAATCAGACATGCCTGGAATGGATGCTGAGCTAATCCACCTTGGAACTTCTTGCCCTTTTTGGGGAAGGGATGGGGGAATGGGGAGGAGGGAGGCTGAAGGCTCACTGGGAGGGGTTAGGAGGGGAAGGGAGGGACAGCAAGGGGATACATGAAGAAAAAAGGACTTTATTTTATAAATAAATCAAAATAAATTTTAAAAATATTTCAAATGACTTATCAGGAAAGAAAACAAAAATAAATAAATAAATAAAGAAAGAAAGAAAGAAAGAAAGAGATAGATAGATAGATAGATAAGAAAGAGCTTCCCATGGCTAATCTGTAACAATTTGATCAAGAAAATGGTATTTAGATTTTTAACCCAAAATATAAAATAAAAAAAATAAGTCCATACTGGTATAATTTAATAAAAGTTAATAAATGAAGAAGAGATAAGTCTTCAGAATTTTTTTCCTCCTTGTGAGACATGGGTTTCACCATGTTGCCTAGACTGGCCTTGAATTCCTGGGCTCAAGTAATCATTCTACCTCAGCTTCCCTAAGAGCTGGAACTATGCAAATTATACTACTAT
Source organism: Sigmodon hispidus (assembly GCA_004025045.1). Taxonomy (NCBI): domain Eukaryota; kingdom Metazoa; phylum Chordata; class Mammalia; order Rodentia; family Cricetidae; genus Sigmodon; species Sigmodon hispidus. The sequence goes on from PVIH01004481.1 coordinate 131,268, forward strand.
CCCTGACGAGAAATTTTAAAAAACAATTATGTAGACACTTGTCCTCAGGGAGGTCAATCCTACTCCTCAAGTGTGGGCTACCCTAGTGATTTCCTTCTACAGAATATAGAGTAGAAAGAAGGGAAATCAATATGTAATTTCATAAAGGGATAGTAGAAATGCAATGCATGTATACTTACTATAAACCCTTAACAATCAAAAGGCTTCAATATGTTTGCTTTGTGATAGGGGAATGTAAAAAATGAAAGCAAATGGTTAAAGATCTGGAATGTAGCTTAGTGGTACAGGGCTTGCCTGGCACACAAGAGGCTCTGGCTTCAATCTCCAGTACTGCAAATAGATAGCTATCACTGCAGTGTTATCTGTAACACTGAAAAAATAAATGAGTAGATAAACATTTTATATAGATGCTAAGAACTTCATATATGACAGACCATTTTAACCAACACTATAGATCTATAGCCTATAAAGGCAATTACTTCAAATTAGTACTTGGCAATTAAAATTTTTCAGCTCCTGCCACTTTTAAGAATCTTTTATTTTCAATTCAAATCAGAGATGGGGTGATGGAATCAAATGGGATGCAGGAAAGTCAGTTTCATATAAACACAGTCTACCTGCTTAGTCTCTTTAAATAATCATAAGTAGCTCAGAGAAATTAAAAATATAAGCACAAGGGCTTGAGGCTACATGTAGCTCAGTGGAAGAAAGCTTGCCTACTATACATGAGAACTGAGTTCAATCCTCAGTACCAATAAATTAATGAATAGAAATAAATAAGCAGAAATGAAAAACTCCACTAGGAGATAAAGGCGAAGATATCTTGTAGAAAATAAACCAAAAAGATAGCACTAAAAAAAAAATCAGAAATACAGGCTATGAAAATTAGACAAGCAATCCAGGAGATCCATATCACAGGAAATACAGGGGTAGGGCAGCATTGAGAATAAACACAGAACAGGCACTTGTTCACTAAAATTAAGAAAAAAATACTGAATTGAAAGGAACCAAGGGGGCAAGAACAGTCCCCGCAGGAAGAACTATCAATGCAACAAAGCAGATCACTGGGGGAGGCACACACACATAAATCTTCTAAGCATTAATTAGGTATGCACACAAGTATAGAACACTAATTTTGGAAAACAGTGCAGCAATATCTACACCCAGATAAACTATTATTCAAATGTGAGAGAAAATGAAATTTTCAGACATACAAAACCTTAAAAATTATACCACCCATGCTTATTTTCTATACAAGTTACTAGATATGTGGTTTGAATAAGTATGGCTCCCACAGATGTGTCTGAATGCTTAGCCCATAAAGAGAGGCACTATTAGGAGGTGTGGCCTGGCTGGAGTAGGTGTGTCCTTATTAGAGGAAGTGTGTCCGTGGAGGGCGGGCTTTGAGGTCTCCTGATCAAGCTAGGTCTAGCATGGCAATCTCCTGCTGTCTGTAGATCAAAATGTAGAACTATCAGCTCCTTCTCCAGCACCATGTCTGCCTGCATGCTGCCATGCTTCCTGCCATGATGATAATGGACTAAACCTCTGAAACTGTATGCCAGCTCCAATGAAATGCTTTCCTTATAAGAGTTGCTGTGGTCATGGTGCCTCTTCACAGCAATAAAAACCCTAAGATACTTGAAGATAAAATAATGGGAAGATATGTCCCTTGAAAATAGTAAACAGAACAACATGAGATACAAGAAACAACCCAAGATAGAGCAAAAAAAAAAATCATTCAGAATGGTACCGAAAGGGAATTGCCCTGATAATGAACATACACTAGGGCCTAGAACACAAGCAGGACAGAAGATCCTAGGATGACCATTTCTACAAAACTAAACTGGCTAGCTAATGCATATTCCTACAGGAGAAGATTTAGAGAATGAGAATACATCAAAAGAAAAAAACTTCCAATTCTCTTACTAGAAATAAGGGCACAAAGCCTCCCAAACAGTGTTTTTGTACTTTTTCTGTTTTATAAAGAATTTTTTTTAAATTCTGGATTATTTGCTTTTTAACTTGCTTATTTGTTTTCTAAAGAGAAAAAGAAGGTTTAGAGTCGAATAGGTGAGAAGTATCTGGGAGAATATGAGAGGGGAAACGATGATCAGAATATATTGTATAAATTTTTGATTAAAAAAAAAACATGAATTCAACCAGTTCATTTAACCATAGATACTAATCTTACAGAATTATAAAATAATATTCAAGGTGAGGCTAGAGGGCATGGAGGAGGGTCAGAAAACATTCAGGTGTATCATGGGGGGGAACAACTCAAAATATGTGAAGCCAATAATGAACACCTGCTGCTGAAAGATCAAAAAAACTGATCAATCAACTCAGGAGAATGAAGGCTCTGTGAGAAATTAAAATGGTTGCTTCAAGAGGGGAAAATCGGGGTAGAAGGAGGCAGAGAGTTAATCTGTAACCAGCTCTATACAAGTATCTGTCCCTTATATATCCACATATATAACTTTTTTAAAAGCTGAAATACTCATATACCACTGTCTACCTTTTTATCTTAAGCAGGGTGAGTGGAGAAATCTGTAATTGATTACAAATCATTTGTGGCAAATTAATGTACTTGGATATCTATTTTAAGAAGGCAATATGATAAATATCTACTGAAAAACATTTAATACTGTTAGTAGAAAAGCTTTAAGTCCTAACCCAAACTAATACTTATCTTTAATTATAAGCAAAGGTTATGAGTTATAGAATCTGGCCTAAGAATATGAGGCAATTAGCTTAAAAGTCATTTCTTTCTCTAGTTTCTCTTTGAGGTTCCTCCTACTGCATTTTCAAGGCTAATTATATCTGTGGGTGAAAGTGGTTTGATGCAGATAGAACCTGTGCCCTTCTGCCTTCGAGACTTCAAAAAAATATCAGTCTTGGAAAAGTAGGAAGTAGCAATGATAAAATGCCAACAGTGAATACTGAATGGATTGAAATAGACTGAGGTTAACATGCAGAAATAGATTAAAACAAGCACACAATTCAATTGTTAACAGTTTTGGTATACTCTGCTAGTCTCTTTGCACTGAACAGGAATGACAACTCAGTTTTCAAAATACTGATAGACTTAAATATGCTCTTGATTCTATACAAATGCAAGTCAAAATCAGCTTAAATAAAATTCTCTTTCATATAAACACAGCATACAGGCAAAGGACCAAATCAGAAATTAATCACATCCTTTTACCTTTACCACAAATATTGCTCTTAATACTACTGCTAATAGAAAATATAACCTCAAAATATCTGGCAAGTACACTACTTCAATTAGTGCTTAATTCATATAAGTACTATCTCTTTGTACTTAAGATTATTACAAGATCAATGGCTTAGATACTAAAGTCAGATTTTGGTTGCAGGAACATCAATCATTTCTTAAATCTGGTATAACTGACAGTTTGCTCCATCTTTAAAACTTGCTAACATTTCCAGAAAGTTCCAATTTTGAGATTTACTATATTTGATCTTCTTCAGAAAAATGCTAATTTGAGGAAAATATATACCAATCAGACATGAATGGTAGATAATAAACTCATAAACATCCTCTAATAGCAAAGCATTTTTAACACCTAAAAGAGTATGAACAAAATTTTAATTTTAATCCACCTATCTCGGAAATAGGATTATGTATATTTTTAAACTTAATTTTCCAATTTCTGCATCTTCCCTTCTTTCAGTATTTCTTCTTTCTTTTCTCTTCTTTCCCCCTAAAGTCTCAGTATATAGCTAAGTAGACCAAGGCTAGCTTGAATCTCTAAGATCTTTTTGTCTTAGCCTCTCAGTCTCTAGTGCTGGAATTCCAGGCCTATACTGTTAGGAATCCCCCCCATCACCACCATCTCCAGCCTTTCTTTAGCAACTCAGGGCCAGCATTCACTTCATCACTAGCCACCAAATGTGACACGTGTACCCTTTAAAATATCCCAGCCACCCACAGACAGCTCTCTTACCATCATAGATATATCTCTTACTCTCTGTATGTTTCTATTTCTCTCTCTTTCTGTGTCTGTCCATCTGTCTGTCTTTCTATCTCTGTGTTCCCCTCCCCTATCCCCAGGCAGCTTTGTGCCCTACTACCAATATATGTCCTGTGTGAGATCTGTTACAAGGTGTGATCTCTGCAGCATTCCTTGGCCCCAGTTGATTCACCAAGGTACTTTTCCAAAGAAACTCTACCATATACCACCACACCTGGCTCTAGTTCTTCAGTTTTAAAAAAGACGTTAGAAAAAGTTAATAACTGTTCAGCCTTTGATATAACTAGGCATTAGTTATGAAAAAATAAAATGATATACAATATGATCTATGAACCAGGTATGGTTGTACACATCCATATTCCCAGTTTACTGGCAAAAAATCAAAGGCACAACTACTAAACTCTAGGCTCAGCTCTGGTTTGTTTTGAGAACTGAGTCTTGCTTTGGACTTGTAGTCCTCCTGCCTCAGCCTCTTGCATAGCTGGGATTATAGATGTATGCAACCACACCTGGTTCAAAGTTATCTTTTTAATAGATGATACCACAACATGGTATGGTACACACATTAGAGTATCTAGAAATATTTAATTTGCTTGCTTTTATGACAGATCAAAACTCATTACAGTTTTTCCATAAACTAATGCCTAAAAGAAAAATTCTACCTCCTACTGAAATGAACAGGAATGAAATAAGTTAACATTCTCTGCAAGTACATAAAGGTCTAACATACCTGTAGGAGAAGAAAGCCACCACCTACTGCAGTTGCTGCAAGTTTTCCAACCTTCTGGAATAAAAATCCTGCACACCTTTAATGATAGAAATAAAAGATAAGAACAATCAGTGATGCACTAATTTTTTTCTACATTTTATTGCTTCCTAATAAAAGCTTCATGTTGTCCCATTTCTTCTGATAATGTCCTTTGCCTGCTCAGAGACCTTCAGTGTTTTCCTTCAATCATACAGGATGACTAAAAATGCACACTCTAAAATTTGCTGCAAAATAAGGAAAGAAGAGGGAGACTTAAAAGAAAAAGAAAAATAGCAGTTACTGAAACCACAATTGTGAGTACTCGAGTTCATTATATGCCTACATTTCTGTAAGCTATAATTTCCCACAGTAAGTCATTTGCTTGCTTTGCTTAATGCAGTCAAGGTGTTCCATACATCTGGCTAACACTCTCCCAAACCAACTCCAACCTAGTTAGTTTCAAATGCATCATCATCTTATTTGAGCTATAAATCTTCCCAATTCTATAGATCCCTGCCTAATTCTGCCTATAAAAACTTTCTTGTCCATTGTATCCTTCCATTTTTATGTTTACACTGCCCACAATACTCACAGCTCCTTATCTAGTATTTTTCTGTATTAAGCTTGTTTTGTCTCATCTAACTGTAGAGTGTCAGCCTATACCTCTTGAGCTAACTCACAGACCTCTCACTATTCCACATCCAAATTGCACTCTAAAAGAATCCCAAATTTCTAGCCCTACCCTTGAGCACTGAATTGGTGTCTCCCCAAATTACCATCCTTAATGAGACTTTACTTGGATATAAGGTCACTGTTGATGTAATTAGGTCCTTAATTCAATGACTCATGTCACAGGGACACAAACACAGCAAAACAAGTGCTACTAAGGCTCCAGTTTCTATGTGATAGTACCATTCTCCATTTGTCACTTCACATTCATTTCAGACTTCATCTTCAACTGAAAGTTCTCTATACCATCTCTAAAACTGTTTTTTTTTCCTTTTTATTCTTTTGTTGTTTTTTTTGCAGTATGTGGAAGGGGTCACATTAACATACAGGGATGTCCAAGCACAATGTACATGAGAATTGATTCTCTCTACCATGTGGGTCCTATGGTCCTATGGGTAGAATTCTCAGGTCACCAATCTTAGCATCAAGACTACTTGCTGAGCCATCTTGCCAGCTCTCCTTTCCACTCTTAAAGGCATTATTACCTTGGTAATGTAATGTTGGGATTCCATAGCCGTGCTTCTAGACATGTTCTAAGAACATCAGAATCAGGCCTCCAGGTCTCCTAGCAACCACCCATTCTTACACTAGCTTTCATTTCTTATGATCAAAAAACTATAGCTACCTACACACAGCTAAATGCAATCTTCTCAGGCTATCCTTTGTCTTGAATTGGTCTGAAATGTTAAGGCACATTCATGCCTATCAACTGTTCCTATTTTGTGCCACAATACCACACCAATATTATATCCCAAGAATATTTCAAAAATTTTCTACACTGAATCTACACTACAGTCCAACAAATCACCTATATAGCTGTTGATGTCACTCAGAGGTAGAGTGCTTGCCTGCTATGTGTAAGGCCGTAAATTTACCCTCACACTACATAAAAACAAAAACAAGCCACCTATATATTAGTGTCCTATTACACAGTTCAGGCCTTAGGATGGCTCAGCAGGTAAAGGAACTTGCCACCAAGTCTGAAGACTTGAGCTTATTCCCCAAAACCTACATGGTAAAGAAATCTGATTTCTATAAGCTGTCCTCTGACCTCCACACATGTACTGGGACATATCTGTGTCCCACATACAAACAGATCAACATCAAAACAAAAACAAAAAACCACATACCTCCTGGGTTGAATACTTTGGCAGATACTGATAATCCAAATGTATGTATTATTATCAGGAATGTTTTCCTCATACAGGGCTCAGTAACAAAGGCTCAGAAAAAGAAAAAGAAGTAGGCAAGTCTCCACAATATCCCAAGATGGATGTTCCACAAGCTGTGTACCACTGCTAGCAAGCATCAGGCACTAAGATGACCCTACAAACTTCTGTTCTACCTTGTGGCTTTTTAAGAAAACCTGGCAATTATAACCTTTCTTACCAGGTCTGGTCTACAAAAAGAAAATGTTCAGTATTCTTATAATTATATTTATTAATTATTTTTAAAATATCTTTTGACATTGGGCTTTTGGCCATGACTCCATCATCTCTGGCACCAAATTATGAATTGATTTAAGGGGCACAGTGGTATCATCCTACAGTGAATCACTGGAGTTACTAAGGCTCTCAGCAGAAGTTTCTGTTCTAACTGCATGCTTTTTCAATAAAGCACTATTAATACTGTGCCTGTGTGCCATGAAATCATCACAATAGTTGGTTTTTGTTTAAATTATAAAGAGAATTTTAGAAGAAGGCCTAGGGGACCATCATTATTCCAAGGTAAATGTAAAACACACCTGAAGAAATGTCATTTACTCATGGCACATGGAAGTATTTTAATTAACACAAGATGAGTTTATCTTAGAAAAGAATGCTTACAATTTAAGCACTGTCACTTCAAAACAGTCATCAAAATTCTCAAAATGTTGAACTGCCCCTTATTATCTGGTCAATCTTTTATTCCAAAAATAACAAAATTACAAAACACGGTAACAACATTGTGTTCATGTAATCTGAGTTGATGCCTTATTTATCCACTTCTTATTGTACTCCACATTATGCAATCAGTCCACTAATTCTAATGCAGATGTTGCAAGATCTTCAAAGTACTATCATAATCTAAACTAATACACAAAAAATCAAATCTGCTACATCATCATGAATAATTTTTACTTTGTATTAATGCTTCTATGTACAGAGCTGAGAATCCTAGAGGCCAGTTTTACATTGGAAATTCTCATGGATTTTTCCAGTCTTTGGCACTAAATAGCAAGTAACAATTTTCTTATAATTAACTTGCTAAATTTGGAAATGTGGCAATGAATCAAAAGAAGGACAATAGGGGAACAGTAGAACTATGGTGGGCCTGTGACAGAGGAAAACAATCAAAATCCAACAAGGAGTGTCTGTCTAAGGGTTGATCTAACCGATTACATCAGGGAAAAGCCTCAAAGATGTGTTTGCTCTTCTAGAATTAACAGTGGAGAGCCAGTGAAGATAGATGTACAGTGACTGGCCCATATACAAAAGGACAATAGACAGGTTCCCACTGAAATTTAATGAAAAAAGATGTTCTCACCAGCCAGTCACACCACCCATTACAATCTGGGTAGCTACTGAGTATTTTTCTACCATAGGTCCAGAACTGTGGCCAAATACTCGATTCCACCAGTGGTGTCTTCTTGCATACTCAGTTAAATCCAACACCTCGTAAGACTCGTCATCGCTTTCATAGTCTTTAAAAAAACACAAAATGAAAACAAAAATCGAATCAATCTATACTCAGAAATGTCTCACAAATTGTTTTCATAAAACCTGTGACAACTCACTGTCATGTCTGGTCAGATGAAAACAAATGAGCAAGAATAACTGGATCCCTGAGACTAGGGCCTCAAGAGTAAAGGGCGTAGCAATAGCATCCCCATCTCCTTTTCAAAGACATAGGGACATGCAGCCAGTGGCCAGCTGAGTTACAAAGCAGTGAGTGGTTACCCGCCCAGTCAGAATAAGGTCAGAACAGGATCTATTTCCATTCGCGGGAAAAGGGGGAGAGGGAATGTTCTTCCCCTGAAAGCACATCTCAGGAACCCAGCCAAGAAAATCAGAGCAGGACTGAAATACAACCAACCAATCTAACCACCAAACCCCCTACTATAGCAAAATGGAGAAGGGCTCAAGGTGGGGGCAGGGCAGGGTCCGGCCTTGGTAGGTGTGGGAGAGC